>JABUQX010025242.1:0-2500 GCA_015478945.1 Trachelipus rathkii | reverse complement strand
AGCCGTCTGATCCTTCTAACTATTGCCCTATAGCTCTTACTTGTATTCTATCTAAGAATCTTTGACCCTTCTCAACTCTCAGTTTTTAGATCATCTGGAAATCTACAATTCCCTTCTTTCCGTCGCCAGTAAGGCTTTCGGCGCTCGAGGTCTACTGACGATTTAACTTTCTATCAACCGATTTATGGTTCGTTCTTAGGAACGCCCTGGGAGACTTGAGTGGGTGGCGCTTCACATATGCCAGCATTGAAGGGTATGGCACGCGTCCTGCTCTCGAAGGCTCACCTCCTTTGAGTTTGCCTCTTCTTTTTGCTTAGCTTATGTCTAATTGTTCTTTCAAATCACTCAATATTGACTGTTGTTGATGGGCGACTTCTTCTTTTTCTGACAACAGTGCTGTTCCTCAGGGTTCTGTCTTATCTCTCTACTTCATTCGCTACTTTTCAGTTAAGTGCATCTCGACCTGCCACTGCGTAACTCTATCCACTCATATGCGATGACTCAATTCTTCAACTCATTTATCAATTCATGCTCCTTCTTTTACTTTGTAGAATTGGGCCTCCTCGTCCTAATCATGTTCGATACTATCTCGCTGAGTTTGATAAGAATTCCGGCGTGGGTACGTCGAGCAACCTGTTTGAAAATTCAGTACTTTAAAATAACTCAGCACATCAACAAATTTCCCTCTAGAAATTCCTAACTTTCATATCTCTTTCGACGGTTCTCTCGTCTCTTCTGTTGACAAAATAGACATCTTTGGACTTAACATAAAAAAAAATGTCTTGGAAACCTTGGCATCCTAGAACTTCTATTATCTGTTGTTCTAGGCGGCTCACAAGAACCCTGGGAGTTCTGTTTTTAGCACTGCGAGACTTTTACACTTCTCAGTTGTTAATCCGCACATCTATATCAAGGGTCTTACATCCGCCCCTTGTTATTAGAGTATTCGCTCTAATATCTGGGGGCTCTGGTCTCACCCGGTTTTGGACAGGGTCAAGTCAAAGGCCAAAAGGCTCATAAACTGTTCTGTACTTTCCAGCTCACTTGACCCTTCAACTTTGCGGCGCGATGTTGGTGCTTTATCTCTTTTCGATAGGTACCGCAGCGGCAGGTGCTCGAGGAAACTTATCACTGGCGTACCACCACCTTTACGAGGCACTCGTAGCAAAAGAGGTGCTGTGTCTGCTCACGAGTTTTGTGAAGATACTGGTAACTCTAGGCTAGTTCGTTGTGGTGCTTCCTTCTTTCCCTGCACCTCTGTTCTGTGCTATTCTCTTCCATCTTCTGTGTTTCCTGCTGAATTTAAGTCTCCCTCATTTTAAAGCCTGTCTTCTGTGCTCATCTGCGTAATTTGTGCTAGAGGGTGAACTTTTGAGAGTACAACACCCCCTTTGAATAGGCTCTGCCCGTGATTGGTCGTGACAATTGTAAATATATATATTATATATATATATTAGTATAATAGTAATAATATTTATAATATTTATATATTAATAGTTAAATCTTTATTTCAAGTGTCTTAAACGCTATAATATATATATTATATATACTATATATTTTTATATATATATACTGAGCTATATTTATTATATAGTATATATATTATTATATTATATATATTATATATATATAAATATAATATATATAATATATATATATATATATATATATATATAATATATACGTAATATTATTATATATTTATATATATTATATATATAGTCAGCATCCCGAAAGACATATGCATGTAACTAAAAAGCTATAACAGCTACAGTAAAATAAATATAATTTTATTAATCAGAGAGACATTTTTACCTATGAATTAAAAAAAACAAACTAAAAAAAAAAAACGCTTTTTAAAAATTAATTGTTAAAAATGTTTGGAATGTTGAATAATTACCGTATTTGAGAATACGAATGAGCTCGAGTAGTCAGTGAGCACGCAAGGTGCCAAATGTTGAATTTTTTTTTCTTTAACTAAGGGGTAACGGGTAAACAACAAAGATGGACAGAGTCGGGGTTTCTCGGCCTACCGGGGGACGAAGTCCCTCCGTCGGCTCGAACCCCCTAAAAAGGAAATAAAAAGAAAAAATAATATTTTCTCCAGAGCAAATAAAACAAAACACTATTTGATAACTCTTGCTCTTGTATTACTGCAGGAATGGAAGGTTGATTAAAGCGTACGCTTGCATTATACTAATATTTAAGGTGTTATTAATAAATATTAGAATAAAATAAATTTTTTTTAAGCTTCATCGATAAAATTGCTTGCTAAAGTCAAAAATGTTACTTATTTTCCTGTAGCTGTTATAGTTTTAAAGTTACATGCATGTGGCTTTCGGGATGCTGGCCTATATGGTAAAACTGAACCTTTCGTCTGATCTTTGAAATTCGATATATCGATATCGATATGTATCGATATCGATATTTATCGATATTGATATATATCGATATTTTATATATATAGTATAATTATATATAGTAATATATATATATATAT
>JABUQX010025241.1:17500-42170 GCA_015478945.1 Trachelipus rathkii | reverse complement strand
TAGAGAGTAGATCGACAGGTAGATTGATCCAAGGAACTCCAACCACTTCTTCGTGGATCCCCTAATTTTATGATGAACAAAATATTCTAACCAGAGGATTCAACCACAAGAACACACAGAATCCTGTAGTAGAACACAAAACTCTTGAAATCAATAATAACCTGAATCTCCTCAAAGGAAGTAGATTTGATGAAATTCTACTCCACAACAAGAACATCCAGTAAGGAGGGTATAGACGTCTCTATCACCAAAATCAGACAAGAGGATTCATTATATTTTCAGACAGTTCTGAAACATGAGGAAAATGCAAGAAGTACAAAGAGGATGCTTTGGTTAAACACCAAACTTGCAGATGGAACTGTAGGGAATAATGTGCCAAGTTCTGAAGCACTTCCAAAAGATGATGAGGTAACACCTTCAGAAGAAGAGAGGATTTATCAACATCTGAAGTGCACAAGAGATGATAGGAAAAAAGATCGTCGTAAAGACCTCACCAGCAATTCAGAGGTCGAGGATGTGGAACCAAGAGTTACAAGAAGTCAAAACAAGACAAAAGAGAAGCAAGAATCTCTTCATCTCTACCACCAAGAAACGGAAGAAGCAACAGAGAGGAAATCTTGAAACGAGAGATTAACAGAGACCCTCCAGTTGTTCGTGCCATTTAGAGATGACTAGAAGAGGAAATAAGACTATACTACTTGCCTCCTAAGAGTTAAAAATCCCTTAGAATTGTAAAATTTTTTGTAAAATAAATATTTTTAATTTTTTATTTTATTCCCGTGTTCATAACCTTTAGGTTTAAGTTTTTTATATTTTATTAACAATATAATTAAGCACAAACACATTTTTAACACTTTTTCTATTTTTATTCTTTTAAAGATATAAGTTTCCATATTTTTTAAATTATTTTCCGTTACGTTACGAATTCGGAAAATTTTTTTTTTTGCCCCCAGGGGTCAGTCTTTTCTTTTGGAAACTAAAAACCAAAAAATCATTACAAAAGTCCTTTAAAAGAAAACTTTTATACTTGTTATTTTTATCTAATAACATGTGGTTTATTGTTTTTGATATTTTAAAAAGAAAAACAAATAAAAATCGAAAATTTTCCGTTTAAATATTAGAATAATAAAAAATATAATCAGCTTGCTTTTTATTAATATTAAGAAATTTTATTTTAATTAAAGGTAATTTAGCGGAAGATATATAATTAGCTTGCTCTTATTTTTACAAAGGATTTAAACACACTGTTACTTCTGTGGTTGGCTTTGTTGATATTAATTAGCGTGCATCAGGTATTTGCACATCAACTTTATTAAATCATGCTAATAATCAATTTGTTAAATTTGTCAACTCAACTTCAAATATTACTCGGTAAATGTTGCTGGTTACCTATCTTTAGTTTGATTAAACCAAGCTCCAAGTAAAATTCATTTCATTTTATAAATTTAACTATCAGCAACTTACTCAAAAATCTCTTCGACATTTTAAATTTCAAAATTAACGTAATTCTACTAGTATAATCATAGTAACTTTAAAAGAATTTATATACATTTTTAAATTTTAAGTGTATTTTAATTTTAACTTTAAATAAAACGGCGAACCTCAATTTATTAATGAAAAAAATAATCTGCCGAGAAGGTTGAAAATGTACAAGTTTCTTCAGTGCAGTTTTTGCGTTACTTCTTTTACCTGCTAGTCTTATCCCGAGTCTCCACTAACATTAATGAAGAAACAAGAGTACTGCAAGGTATCATTTTGTATCACTCCGGTGAAGTCAATTTTATTGAAGGATATCTTGACACTTGATTGTATCTTTAGAATGCACATCAGAAATTAAAACTACTATTTTTAGAACCACCAAAATGGTAGATACTTTAAAAAGATAAATTTCGCTTGCGTTTTAATGATAATTTTATTAATATTTCCATAAACCAACGAGCGCATAAATGGGAATATCAAGACTGTCTTAGTAAAACTAAAGTAAATATCCTTAATGTTAATTTGAACCTTAAAAAGCTTACCAATGGTGTTTGTAATATTCACTCCAAACAACGATAAACAAAAGAGCTCTTATCGAAATTGGGAAGGAGATCTTCTAATATTTTATTTGGTAACCGCTACTGATAAACAAAATTAATTTTTGGAGAAAAAAGATAAATATATAGGAACTTTGTGAAAGTACTTCAAATTTACTAGTAGTGAGCCTTAAAGAACAATTGAAGTCAAATACCCGAACATTAGGTATAAATTTAAATTAACTTACAAAAACTAAATTGAATTTCAACAGATCACGTGCGAGAGCGCGAGCGAGAGCATACTTATATCATACAATGCTGAGTAATCCAAAATCACTACTCTACATTACTGGAACACCATAAACAGTATTACAATGATACATCAATTAGTTATCACTTCATTACAATTAGCTAAAAAACAAGATAACTAATGATCAACTTTATTCCAAGTCTTTTTGTTACCAACATACTAGAAATGACAAAAACCACAAAACTACATCCGATCATACCATTAAGAAGCAACAACATATCATTCTTTTTTGACATACTCATGGACTAATAAATCAACACAACTAACTCATTTGAATTAATTATAGCACTAATTCCGATTCATTTCAAAAATGAGAAATTTATTTCTATAAGTTAATTCCATTCCCAACATTCATTCCCATTTATGAAACGTCCGTTCGAATAATGTATAATACGCTATTAAATTTGACTATGCGTTAAATCAAAGGCCAAAGAAAATATACTTAGAAAAATACGCCAAGCTATTGCCCATGAGCATAGGCCAAACAGCAGTTTGCCCCTCAATCCACAAACCTTTTAATCCATTGATATACGAGAGAAACATGCTTGCTATCGCTTTTGCTTAACTATACTACTTATTTCTCGTCATGTCCTATAACTATCCTTTAAATTCAAAAGAAACCCTTCACAGTACACCGCCTAGGACATTTCACTATTAAATAGTATCTCTCTTGCAGAAAATTAGAGCTTCTAAATATCCTGCGAAGAGACCCCATTCAGTACATCATATTAAATGTAATTATTATTTTTAAAATTCTCTACATGGATTCACATTTACTCTCCTAATTATCCATTTAAAAATCCCCTAAAACTTATATTCACTTTTCCTCTCATTAATCTTCATAGTCTCAATTTTGATTTAAAGTTTTGATTTTAATCTAGACCATTCTACACTCACAATTTACATAAGCACAATAAATATCTATTCTCTGTGTCTAGGTCTTGGACGTTGTTCTTCTTCAAAATTTTCAAAATATTATAATGAGGAGTGAGGTGTTCAGGCAGATAAGAGACTTGGACCAGTATTAGATATATATCATCCACCTCCTTAACTCCTTATCTTTCTCTAACTATCTACTGGTGAACTATAAATAACTTATCGTACAATAGAAATATATTATTCATTTTCATCATAGTGATTATTTTATTAAAACCTGGATCTTATAGAAAAGCACCAGTAATAATGATCCCTAACCTCCGGGAAAGCCTGCTAAACCCAAAATATTGCATGATAAAAATAGTTCTATTTTCAACCCTTCCATTGGAGGTAACCCCAGTTCAAAATAACCCACCGAAAATTCAAATTGAAATTGAAAGCCCTTGGTACAACCTCCCATAAAATTGTAGGCCATCATTAATCCCAAACCTCCTTATGCTACCGACCGGAATGCTATTCCATATAGGCAAATCTACTTTCTCAGAGTGTGAATTATATTCTAACAATTGCCTAACTTGGACTGAATATACCTTTCCTACATGACGATATCCATTTATCCTTCTACTATTTATCAATATGGTTTATCATGTTTTCACTATTAACTATTAAAATAATCCTTATGAATTTTAATTTCCTGAGGCAGAGTCCTTATATGTAAAAAATAATATTTCTCTATAGCATGCTACACACAGAAACATCACAATATTTGAAATCAAAAACTACTTTATTGATAAAATTTAAATTCAGTAATTCAAAAACAAATTTCCTGCTGTTTCATAATCCAATTCATCAACCACCTCGTCTCAAAAAAGCTTCGTTACTGACCCAGTTTCAAAATCAAAAGACATTCATTGTTGTGTGTTTTAAAAACTAACCTTCCCTCTTATAAATTTGGGTGTCTTTTTTTAATGGCCTTGAATCGGCACTTTGTTGAGAACCTTTTAGATCGATAAAGTATGGCGCCAGAGAATGTTGAAATATGGTTCTGATGAAATCAGATAGATTTCTCAAATTCTGGGAATCTCATACCTTAATAATCTAAAACTATTGTTTCCTGATCGTAGGAACATCTTAAGGGATGGGTTTAATGCCTAGGTATTTTGGTTATGTATCGCAGAGGAAATCCATTTTTTGTACGGACTTTTTGGGTTCTTTATCTGTTGTATCAAGTGGAAAGGGAGTGGATATCGAAGTAGTCTTTGTTGGCTAGTTACGGTACTCTGACTTTTTTTTTGTGTTCTGACTCTGTGGTGTTTAAAAGGATCGTTTTGTGCGGCAGCGAAAACGCCTAATCATTGAATTCCGCCGAATTTATCTGCATAGATCCTCGGTGCTCTAGAACTTTTAGGGTTAGACGAGCGCATGAAATATGTACATCTGTAGCGCCTACTCATTCAACAGAGCGAGTTTTCGGTGCGATCGAAGAACGATCTCTTTACAAACACAACAGGTCGAAACACAAGAACAAGTCGTTCGCTCTTCGGCAGTGACTCATAGATGACCTACTCGTGAGAGAAATGTGAACATGTCTTAGAGTGAAATAAATCCTAGTATTAAGTAGATGTTAGAGGTCGTCGAAATATCTGTCATTAGATGTAGAGTAGATAATAGTTTTGGTGATATGAGAATTGAACGTGAAACTTAGATATAGTGAGTACACTCTGATTCAAACCAGTGACCTTTATTTACAATTTCATGTGCGTCTGATAGTCCATATCCATTTACGATCTAATAAGGTCTATCTATTACAAAGTGTATTTGACTCGTATATTACATAATAGTAGTTCATAGTAAGGATAAGACAGTTAATGATGGTAAAAGTTTAGTTAAGACTACAAAAGTATAGGTATGTAATAGTGTATGGGCATGAAATAAGCGTTGAGAATATATTAGGGATTGTATAAATACAAGTAAATGTATTTGAGTTTTAGGTTTTGATATATGATTTTTATTATAAAATATCTAATAAAGTTTGTAGTATTAGGTTTACTTAGGAGTTTCAATATGTTGTGATATGAAGGATATATATATTATTTATTCGAGTGTTTTTAAATATTCGCTGATCATATTCCATTATATAAATTATGAAAAAGATTTAGAAGAAGATTTAGTAAAGTATTTAATACATTTAGTTTGATAATACTTATTAAAGTCATATAATTAATATAATTTGACAGAAGAGGTTAGGTAGTTAGTATTGCTTAGTTAGTATTAGAAAGGTGTAATTATTGTAGTCTACACGCATAGCGGATTTGGTATCTGAGTTTATTACTATATTGGTCCTTCTTATGTTATAATGTATAAGGATTATAGATCACTACATTAATAGGAGCGAGTAGGAATGGTGAGAAGTAGTAGCTCCATTAGTGATGTGGTGGATATATATAATGGGTGTATGTCGTCACAAATAAGGTTAATTGGAGTTGTGACTCATTGTGGGTTTGTAATTCATGGTCAATGCTATATATCATGGTGGTAAGCTTTCTGATGTGTGTGTGGGGTAAATTACTTTAAGAGAACTAAGTGGGGAGTGGGAATCGTCTCATAACTAAAGTGGGTTGGTGTGGTTGATGAAATGAGATGAGATTGTAATAAATGGTGATATTAATATTATAGATGATACCAATAATTATGAGGTGATAATATTTTATAATGAGAGGTATATATAAGCATTTATATCTCTTTTTAAAATATTATTGTATTCTAACACAAAAATAGCATGGTTTATGGAATATTTGAAAAAGACTAAATAAGAATAATTTCATATTGAATTTGTATGAATATCTTTTATTAATGAATTTATATATATTTAACTTAATATATTTATTAGTTAAAGTTAACAAATTAACCATATCTTATATATATAATTTTGTGAGAGTAGATATACATTATGTATACTTGTAAGATAGTTGATGAATTAGAGATGTAGTTGAGAATGTGTTTTGTGTGTTAAAGTGATGTATTTTAAATTAGGACTATACTAGTGCTCTCAGTGTTTCTGCAATATAATTCCGAAGAATTATCATCCTAATTCAATTATTAAGTGGGATAATATTGCTGTAATAGGTAGAGATGGGTGGAACTAGGTTGTCAGTGAAAGGATAATCTTCATTATTGTGTATATAGTGAGACAGTTTTTTGAAGTTTTTGAGGTATATGTGTTGTGGTTTTCCGAGTTTATTTCTTGTGAGTGTGTAAGGATGTTTTGTGTGGAGTATCTTATTGTAGTGGTAATTGGATACGTTAAATTTTTAGAGAGCGCACAGTTTAACTTGTGATACGAGTGATCTGTTATATTATTGTGGATTAGAGGAGATCACTTCTCCACGAGTGTTGAATATTTGTCGCTGACGTATTTATGTAGAACACGCTTTTGCATCTGCTCGACACTAAGATAGAATAAAGAGTCTGCTAG
Source organism: Trachelipus rathkii (assembly GCA_015478945.1). NCBI lineage: Eukaryota > Metazoa > Arthropoda > Malacostraca > Isopoda > Trachelipodidae > Trachelipus > Trachelipus rathkii. Next base: position 35,494 of record JABUQX010025241.1, on the reverse strand, counting down.
TTGTCACCAATATTAAATTAGTGATGGTATTTAGGTGTATTGAGCAGGTTGATTATAATAGAGGTTATATACATACGGCATATTAGTGTGAATATTAAATATTAGTGGTTAATAGATATATTTTTTGAGTGTTTATATGTGTTGTGTGAGTGCCCTTAATGGTGTTCTCTATAAGTCCCTTATTATTGACGAATCTCTAATTATTTTCTGTACAAATCGATATATGTGATAATAATATACCTAGGGTTTAAACTAAGGATAGAATTAAAAAGGTTCGTTTTGTTAGTGTAATGGTATAGGATGGATTGTTATTTATTACTTGAGTTACTATTGTTTGACGGCAGAATGTATTTGTGTATATTTAGTATAGTTTAGATAGTTACAAAATGCAGATATGAGTCATAGTGACAATGGTGGTTATATATGTATTATATAGTCAAATTGGATGTGGGTTGATTAGATTTATTGAGGTTTGGTGATAGTTGTTGTGAGTAGTTTTGATAGTAAGGTACACTGTACCTGTGTGTCAGCTACTTATATTATTATGCTGTGTATTAATAGTCGTTAATACGGTATATGTGAGCTATAGTATGGTTATAGTGTTTGATTTTCGTTTTTTGTGTTGTCTTGTGCTTTTTTGTATGATATATTTATTTTGGTAGGATATTGAGTTTAGTAGTGGATATTGGTGTATTATGTTGGTCATTAGTATGTAGCAGAATGGATCTCATGTGAGGAGGTGGTTGGGGTATTATTAGGGTGGTATATATGTGTGAGTTAGTTGATTATGGGTATTGTAGAAATTTACTTGTGATATGTAATATTATCTATTTTTGGTGTATGGGTCTCTCAATGTTGTTTAGGTGTGTCTAAGATTGTAATGCGAGTGCGAGCAGTATGTGTATTGATAGTAATATAAGGTCTACTTCTTACACTGTAGATCATGGTGAGTAGTAGTTAAGTTCGAGTGCCCGGCGGATTAGAAGTAGTATGTGAGTTTCATCATTATGTAGACGTTTTTATAGTCGGAGAGAGAGAGGTGCTCGAGCCGAGGTATTGGTGGGGGCGAGATTTTGGGGTTGTGGGGGAGGCCGTTCTTATACACTCGTCTCGGAGTGGGAGTTGGGTCCGGTGAGGAATCACTCCGTGCTATCCGCAAGTTAGGGAGTCCGAAATAGCTGGTGGGTTGTCCGTGTGATGTGGACTCCATTGCGCTCCGTAGGGGGCGATTGATGTCCCGGTTCTTCCGTGTTTATCTACTCCAACCTTAGTAGGCATCTGAGTGAGTACTCCGTACTATCTGACCACATGTGGGAGCGGAAGTACTGCCGTGGATGTCGAGAGTATAGGATGTGATATGATGGATCATTCTTGTTAGGTTTACACTATAAGTACAATGGTATTAAGTCAATATAAGTTGACCGTAATTGTATATATGGGGTAAGTGATAGAGTCTGGATATTAGATAGTATGATCGTTGTATTGAGTGAGTTGAGCATGTTTAATCTGCAGACGATATGTTCAAGATATGCTGATTTCGTGACTAGTCTGATGAAATCTCTAAGAGTGCGTGATCTTGAGTGTCTGAGAGTATGATCATTTGAGGTTATAATTCACACCTCGACTAACGAGATATAGTCAAGATTATAAGGTTATGTGAGGTCGTTGAGTCGAGAGGTGATGGTCTAGTTGATTAGATTATATAGTTAGTGTACTTATATATTAAGATACTAGTTATTGATATATAGTATGATTTGATGATTGGAGTGTGAAATTTCTTACGGGTGATTATGAGTCTAAATGTGCGTGTTATTTGTATGACTTCATGTATGTGTTTCTCTGAGTGTGTTTATGCTCACTGATTTGAGCTGATTATAGATTTGCCGTCGTTACATTAGTTATCTCGGTACTAAGTTATAGGTGTATTTAATTAAATAGAGTTAAATATGTGAGTGGTAATTTTTCTTTGTTGTATATATCTTCGTTGTGGCAAGTATGTGGTTGTTTATTGGTTATTTATATCGAGTTGATTGAGCGTGTTTATGAGGCGCGTATATTAGTATTATGTTAATTAGGGAATATCAGATATATGCCTCATAACTTATTGAGGTTATGGTCGTGTTAGTTGAAATGTAGCGATGTGCTCAGTTTAGGGTTGGGTTGGGTTGTGATTTGTCGTGTAGTTGATTTGGGGAGAGTGAGTATAATTGCGCGTGATGTGAGAGGCTTTGTGTGAGAGTTCAATTAATTTAATATTAGTTGGGGTGATAGTGGTACTATGTGATAGATTCTTAGTATGTTATTGTTATTAGAATGGATTTAGTTGTGGTGGATTATGTTGGAAGGATGTGGCCGGGTTCATTGTTTGGTAGTGTGCTGGCTCGTGTTGTGTGTGGGTTGGTTTGTTGTAGGGATTGTATAGGTGTTATAGTATTAGTAATGTGTTTTATTGCTTGTATTAAACGCTGAGTGCAGGATAAGTAGTGTGTGAGTACGTTTAAGGTAGATATCTGTATTCGATGTGTTAGGTGGGTTCTTTTAGATATTTATTGATGTGTATATTGTATATTAATTTTTGAGTGCTTTGTGGTTGATGGGGTAGTACGATAATTATGGTGCACGTATAAGATTTGGCATGTAGTTAGCTGGATATGTATATCAAGCTAAACCTTAGTATTTGAAGTATGATATCTTCGCACGGTAGGTTATGTTATTAATTACTCATAGAGTTTGATGATGTTATAGCGGTTAGTTGAGCTTAGTATAATACCGTGTATGGTTGGTGCTTATTTACTATGTTGTGGATATTAGGTTAGTGTTGTTGTATGTAGTAGGTTGTAGGTAGGTGATGTTATTTATATTATGGTGACGTGTGGTGCAGGAAACGGAGTAGTGATGTGAGTTAATGCGGTCATGGAAAGTGGTATTGTATGTAACTAATTTTTAGTCTAGTTAGTATACTACCTAAGCGCTGGAGAGGTGTGGGATTGGTAGTGGTGAGTACATTGTTGCTTAGTGGATATTTAGGATATGGGAGAGTTTGAGTTCAGAGGCGCTCATACTGTCCCCTGTTTGTGGGACGGAGTTCTGACAAGCAGTATATTATGATATAGAGTGAAAAGTTAAGTAGTTGGATATTTTTATTATCGTGTGTTTGTAGAGTTTGTATTCATACTGGGTATAGTGTAGGTGGTACTGATCATTGGAGTTTGAGTGGAGCGGTTGGTAGATAGTATTGCTTGTAGGATGTGAGCTATCTAGGTTCGATATTAATGTTGTTAGTGGGTTGGGTAAATATTATAATAAATTGAGTGAGAAATGCAAAGTTATTATGAATAAATAAATATCAAGTATAAATAAATATTTAAAATTGAATAAAATCTAATAATATTAAATATATGTAAGTCTATAGGATATATAAAAATCTATTATATAGCATATCAATATAATATAACTTCAACATATCACTAATGATATATAACTTAAAATGAAATTATTAAATAAATTTAAAAATTATTATAGGCAACATTTCTAAATTAATAATTAATAAATAAGCTGATACATAGTCTCTATTTTAATTATCAAGGAAGACTGTTTTAAACCTTATAGTATATTATACAAGTGATATCTTTATATATACTACTAATTTACACATTATTACTATATGAATATAAATAATATCAAAAAATTCAATATAAATAAGTAGCAAGCTTATATTATTCATAGCTTAAAGTAGGTCATAAAATATACTTATATTAAATATTAAAAATATACTTATAATATATATAAAATAAAAGCAAGCTGATTATATATTTTTATTATCTTAATAATTAAAACGAATTTTTTACTGCGAGATATCTTTTAGTATAGATATTATCGATATTGTATATATCATTCAATTATTCGGTGAGATAGTATATATCGAGATATAGATAGATATCGAGATATCATGAGATATATAATTATCGAGATATAGTTTACTAATAAAATACAGAAAATCAGTATAGGTCAGACAGAGAACAGTATTACGAGTTTATAAATTGAACCATAATAATTCTAATGTTCAGTTAATTCTTATTGCGTTTAATTAATATTATGTTGGTGAAACGTATAGGAGCTCTGAAAGAGTCACTTCGTGCAGCGCGCGCTGCGTGCGTGGAGCAATCATGAGGGAAAAAACAATGGACAACTACAAATGGACACAAGGGAGAGTGGATAGAGTAAAACGTGTTAAAAGATCGGAGATGCATAGTATTATCGAGATATGTAATTTATATTGACAACTTAAATTATAATGCTGTATTAAAATTCTGTACACTTATAAAGATAAGACATGACAGTGTATTTTATATATAGCGATCGATAAGTGTGTGAGCCACTCTGCTGCAAATTAATATTATTAGCGTAACGATTACTCACAACGGATCCGAGCACGATAAGTACTTAGAGACGACAATAAGGACGCGTTAAGACATAAAGGACTGCATGATGGTATCGCTAATGCAAGACAGATAATAATAAAGTGAGCTGCATAGAAGTAAACAGCTAGTTCTTAGCTTATCTTACGGTCCGAGAGCACATAAAAGGTGCGCGCGACCTCCTCCTCCCGGAGGACTACTTCTAACATCATTTAGGTGAGAGGCCAAGTAGAACTAGCAGCGTCTCACAGCTTATGTGAATCCTACTAATTCTAAATGAGTTAATACTTACTAATGGTATTCCAATAGAACTAATACTGGGATAGTCTCTTATGTAATTCTGTATATTTCACAGATAGATTATATATTTCACCTTATATATATATGTTATGCTATCTTCTCGTTTCTTCTGGTTAGGTAAGATGGTACCGTATTAGAAATGATGCAGTGAGAGTGTACTGAGCGTATATCAGTTGCTAGTGATGCGTGAGGGCGTTCTATTATAGATCGTCATTTACTGTTTATGACTTCTGGGGAGCGCGTGCGTATTACTTCTCGTAACTCTTATGGGAGTGAGTATTTACCAACACGTATATACTACTACTATTGTACCTGACGTACCCTCTCTGAACTATTGGACTATGTAGTGAGTATAGTCTATAATCTCACGACGGGATACTTAACTATATACCTATCTATATAACTATCTATGAGTAGTGAGGAGTGCCCATTACAAAGTACGTGTGACATATATTATACCTATAAATTTATACTGAGCATTTCTGGAAGAGTGATTACATCACTCACCTTACTTAAGAGTTCTATAAAAATTTGGGCGCTTAATTAAGAAAGTGAGGGCTGTGAGCACCAACTTGTAGTACATACATTTATGATCCCCACAGTACGCTATAATCCTAATATCATTAGTCAAAATAAGTGGTGTGATTACCAAAGCAAATCACCTTTATGAGTAAGCTATTACTTATGTCAATATGAACAGGTATATTCAAATATATCACTTACATATATAGTTCAGAATAACTGTACTGAATATTATAAGAATTCCTCTTATGTTGAATTATAGGTGATATATATAGAGAGACGTTCTATATTAATACATACTCTCACTTATACTATATGTAGTACTTAGTATTGTGAGTATAATAATTACTAATCTACTTATACACTTTGAGAGGTAAGATAACTAGGTATTAAGTGTTATTGATTACAATAGTAAGTTTATGAGTAGAAAGTTTACTACTCATATCACGGCAAAATAAGCCCCTTACTTCAAATTGGTGAGGGGTCTGTGTGTCTAGTGGTAAAATGTGGCTGAAATTCCTCTAACTCGTGGACTAGGCAGATTCTGAGAACTATGGTATGCTTGAACACTCATAAACCACATCGACGGCGTTGCGGCCTGACGATCTCACGAAAGAAAGTCAGTCTGCGTGCGTGAAGATCCTCTTGATTGACGACGGTATACTACTCTGTCGAATCTTACTTACTTCACTGAGTAGTATCCCATACACTTTGTGATTATCTATTTTCATGTAGTTAATCTTTCGAGTGAGATAAAACCAATGATTATTCACTATAGAATATAATAGCTATACTAGGATATGACCTAATATCTCATATTACATTATTAATTAATATGAAAATAGTGAAGTATTACTGTAATATCATTAATTCTAACTTAGGTAATATTCTCCTATGACAAATATTAATACCTGATGATGTAATATCACGGATAATAATTTCGTGTGAATATTAAACTACGTAATAAGCATAGATAGCTTATTTGAGCTACCCTTTATTTGATTTACTAAATATAATATATAGTATTAGTCCTATCGATATTTTTGATATTATCTATATTTAGAATACTTATTGATTTGCAGATGAGGAGAGAAGTTTAGAGACGAGTTAGATGAGTGAGGTTATAGCAGAGCCCATTGAAGCAAAGTTAAAATAATACAAGTTCTGAGTTTGCCTTACAAGCTGTTTCAAAATAATACTTTGTGTATAGTAGCATAGGTATGTCACATTCTTAGTACCAAGTTCTCAACACAAACTTTACTGGACTTGATTTCTAAAGTCTCTTATTGCTTCCATTTTTTTCCACTACGACATCTAACTCATCTGATATGAATTTTCTTTTTTCCGATTTATTTGTAAATAGAGAGACATAGTCAGCCATCTCGTAGGGAAGTCTCTTTATATATCCTTGCAGGAGGAAAAAATGTGGAGATGATCCAATAGATCTAATATACGATGTATTAATTGCAATTTGAGCAAAAGATAAGTATTTTTGACCAATCTCTGTGATTGTCCTTTACAAAATGACGAAGGAAATTTTCAATATCTGCATTCAATCTTTCAACTACACACCATTTTGACTTTGTTTGTAGGGCAGAATATATTCCTTTTTTATCCTCCAGCTTACATAGCTACTATTGAGTACTGAATGAGTAAATTCTGTGGATGATAATAATATATATATATCAATATATATATATATAATCATAGCATATCTGATATAAGTCTTAAATATATATTACTGAGTCATATGTATATGCTTAACTATATTATTAATATCTTATCATTGTAAAAGTGACACTTGAGTAGCAATATTCTATATGGCTTGATATATTGATATTACTAGGCGACTATATTTCGCAAGTATACATATATGAGATGATACTAAAATACCATCTACTGTAAGATAACGGAATAATGTGTTTGGCTCCCTATATGATATATATAATTGAACATTGTAGGTAAGTTATTTCACCCTATACTAATTACTACCACGTGTACTCTAGATATAATAGGAAGTATTATAAGGAAAGAGGTCTCAAATCTGTTGAAATTTCAAGCTTTTTGAGAGGCCTAGAACCTATTTAATACCTTAAGCACATGACACGCATCATGTGAGAGAATAAATAGGTAACTTAACCTTATTACTAAAACTTCAGCTTATTTTATATGAGGGAGAAACTGTTTATTTATGTTCACTCTAACATTGATTATTTTCAGATCTCTTCTGTACTGTACCTGTCACATGTCACACGTAAACTTGCTATAGAGTGAAATAGAATGAGAATACACAGTGATACTATAAGTAACTTAAGAGTAGATCTAATATATATAGGCTCTATTGGTACGTCTAGTATATTAATCATAATGAGTTTAACCTTATTATCTGGTTGGCATATAATATCAACATAATTTTACTTATGGTAATGTAGTGTAGATATAGTACTTATTAGGGTATTATATCTACTCTTATAGCTGAAAATTTCAATATTAATAACTTAATTCTTTTACTCAAATAACCCAAACACTAGCATTAATACATAACAAACGGTGCATCTCTATAAGTTATTCTTATATTTTGAGTGAGTTAATAATTTGATGCACACTAATTCTTAATAGGATTCTAATAAGAGGTTATATCAATGCTGAATATCGGGATCACGTTATAGATTGCTGTATAAACCCGTCATACACTGAGATTGAAAATAAGAACGAACTGTTAGGGAGAACTAAAATGTAATGAAGAACGTTAGTGGAGGTACCACATAATTCCTATCATAACCATTTATTCTCGAAGGCGCCATTACTAGAAGCATCTAGACACTCTCTCAAATCTCTACGACAAGTCTTCAAAATTATTAAATACACACACATGTTCTCAAATCAACGTGTTTGGATGCCTAAATACTAATGCTGGCATCTACAAAATAAATTGCCATAGCTTTAGATAGAATGAGCTCTTATATTTGAGAATCTACTAATATCTCACTCGTGATTATTTTTATTTATTATTTGATTATTATTGCATTATTTATATATCTGATATTATTAATTATTATTATATATTTTACTTTATAAATTATAAATATGCATATGTGGAGTAGGTTTGCGCAATAAACTGGATTCCTCCGTTTTTCCGTTATTGATTAGTTATTGATATATTGTGGGTGTTGTATTAAATTGCGATAAACTAACTTTAATGAATTTATTTACTTTTAAAACTTTCATGTATTATATCATATGTGATAATGTAGAATAGTTACTAAAGCTTATATGCACTTATTAATTATTCACATTATTTATCTATATATTATATCATATTGTATTGATGTATCATCTTGCATCTTATAACAATCATTAGGAATTATAAACTTAATTAAAGTCAATCCCCTTACAAATATTTTTCTAGTGTCTACATTAAAAACTATAATTTATAATTTATTATTTTGTTTAATTTTCGCTATATATATTTGTGTGTGTATATCTATTCGTGTGTATGTTCTGTTCTGTTATTTTGGCTTATTTGTCCATATTTAGATATTAACTTTTTATTAGTTTTAAAGTTTAGTTGTTGTTGTTGATAATATAGGTTGTGTTAGATATGTTAGTTAGATTATTATTACTGTGATATAAGTGTGAGTTTATATCACATTGAGTGTATGACTTACACTCATACAGACTCTCATTACTTTCTATTTTATTAAGTTATTACTCCAAAATTAGCTATCTATTATTATTATTATTAATTATTGGACGAATGTATTAAAGTTATTAAATTGATCTATATATACTAACTTATCTATCTATTTATTTATTTATTATTCACATTATTATTAATCTACTTCTTATTCATTATATTATTACTTATCCATTATTAGTACTTAAACATCTATCTTCTTATTAATATTATATAAACTGTATTTGCTGAGTCCATTAATAGATTTAGTTCATATAGTCTACTATCTATTTATATATAAGTCGATGTGAGTAATTGATAATATATCGAAGTAATTATATAATCTTGCTATATACTAAGAGTGCACATATTAGTTAGATGAAAGTAATTATCCCTTAAAGCAACACTTATATAATTTTGTCAGACATAGTGAAACAGAAATTCAAACTACAATCGATACTCTACATCTCTCGCTTCGAGCAATACTTTGGTCTGAAAAAACTATTCCGATCTCTTCCATATAACTAGAAAGTACAAGAACCACTCACAGGAATATATATACATCCACATGTGCAATGTGGCAGTCATACGGATTACTGAAGAAATAATATCTGCAAATGCCACACAATTTCACAAACAAATTTGTATTAAATACATCTATTCTCTATCACCGTTATCTTTTCAATTTTCCACACTAATGTTCACAGATGGAAAAGATTAGCCATGTACTTCTCCTCATCTCAGTAGTCTCTTCTTCAGGAAATATCTGTTTCTCTGTCTCAAAAGTAAGAAGAAAACCACTTCCTCATACCAAATTGGTTCCTTCACGTCCTTAAGCAAGCATCAAAATCCTAGAGATGTATGAGAACGATTTTAGATGGCAGTAATCAGTTGTCACCTATAAAATATATCGTGCTCCGTGAAGTCAAGAGGCGCGAATCTTTTCGACGAGTTGTGATGACACATGATGTAATTATGTTGAGAATGACTAAATTATGAAGAGAGACTATATTGTTTCGTATTATAGCACATCACACTATAATAAATAAGATAAAAGTTACACTTATTTAGAGGGCCATAATAGAGTAAAATAATATTATTAAATTATTAATTATCTTATTCTATTATTATTTCTTGTCATTGATTATTATGGATTATTATTAGTATCTTTATTAATTTTATTTTACTTCATGTATGTTATTATCTCTTCACCTTACTTTATTGAGTTTAGACGAGATCCTCAGATAATATTTATTGATAATATATGTAAATTATTTAGATAACCAGAGTATTTATTATTATCTGTTAATACTATTATTGATATTTATGTTTATTATTATTATAACTATTAATGTTAGTATATATATTTATGCTATATTCGTACCTAGTTGGATCGTAATATAATTATTATATATTATATCTTTAATTATTCATTATTCTTTATTATTATGTGCTTACGTACATCTTTATATATGGGATTGATATAATATTTTATTATTCATTCATTATTATTATATTATTATTATTATTAATTATTATTATATCACTAATATTATTATTAATTATTTATTATTATTACTTGGATGGATGACTTATCTCAGTTTTCTATTTCTATCTATTATCTATTAGTTATCTATTATAAATATCACTTATACTGATCTACTCTATGTGTGTTATTGATTATTTATATGTATCATTATTATGTATACCACCACCCGTAGAGGTGAACTATGTGGCGAATAACAAGCCTTTAGAGATATATCTCTATTCTTATAATAAGTCATGCTTTACTGTATATAATTATCTAATGAATTGGATCCACATCTACATCATTCTGATAGTGAAACAGAGTACTTGAGTAAATATGAACTCTAACTTATGCTCCCACCCACATCCGCTGACCACACTCATCTTCAATGGCGATAGCAGTCTCGCGATGTCATATCGCCTCTCACTTCCTCCATCACCCAACACTGCCCACTCTCGCTCATAGTGTGAAATCAAGCACAGTAAGACGGAGCTTTTCCTGATAAAAAGTCAAGTCCACATCAATAATAGTGGATAGGAATACATTGACTCTAATGTTCCTCTGAATGGAAATAGGTTTGCTCTTCTCACACATTACGTGCACAGTGCAAAGTAGAAGGCTTACTATATATGCCTGCCAAGGAATTATGACATCGTGATCGAAACTATATGAGAACATTAGTATGCGTCTTCGTTCTTTACGTTAATTTATTTGATAATTTGTTTTAATTCTTCCTCTGTGAGCGTCGTCGCTCATGTCTCTCTCTGGAGAACTAACGTCTGTATTATTAGATACACTCAATTCAGTTTGAATTGCACTTGTAGCAGCAAACTGTCTGTTATTCATAGCTAAGTTAATGACATCTAACGTCCTTATGTGCTTGTTACAGCTCATATATGCTCTCCGACATTTTAAATGGCTATTATAAATACTGTTAAAATCCTATCGTATGCAATCTCTATTTGAGGTTGGTCTATTTATCGTTATTGAACATCTCCATTTTGGCTGCATTATAATGTCTTCAATGTATTCTTCTATTTGCCGTGACTAGGTAAATAAGTTCATTGAATACACTATATCACATATAATACTCGACTTTACTTCACTTTCGATATTAATATATCACTCTCTAATATGAGTTCTTCTCAATTCTCCGGAAATTATCCTAAATCTATATCTAAAACGTGGCATAGACTCACATATTTCGACTATCATATCAATAATGGCCCTCTTTAATCTGTTCGACACATATTTCGCCACTCGTGGCTACATTTATGACCATCTTTTCTCTCTTATCTCACGTCTCTTACACACGTTCTATTCTTATCTTATAATATGTCTCAAAGTTGTATCTTTTCTATAAATTATTATGCTCATTAGTTATCCCTTATTTGCCACGCCGTACGTGTTGCTCTACTGGTCCTTTCATTTCTACTCTCAATAAGATCAATCCGATACTCCATTCAATCTTATCTTCGCATTCTTCTCACTTTCCTAATATCGGTCACGTTCTCTCCATACTTGTATGAGTGAAGCTTATGTTCATAATATATCTTTTGTCTCCATTCTTCCAGTCAAAGAATCTTGTCACATTCTAGTATTATGAGTCGTTTATACATATTCACTTAACATTTATGCTTGGAATGAAAAGAACGTCAAACTCGTGTCATAACTGCGTATACTTGCGCTTATCTTATTTTTGCATTTTGGAGAGGCGAGTCTCTTTGTGAGGAGACAAACTCGATCTACGACGTCGCACATATGATAGTCCTTATATTATAGTGTAGCACAATTGCTCTCTGTTCCGTCACTTGCTTGCATTCAAATAATTATCTAAGTTATTTGTAAAATTTCTTTTATTTATATTAATCTTATTTTAGGTATTGTTTTTATTTTGCTTTTTTAGCAAATGTAATTGGAAGTACCATTATAATATTAATTATAAATCTCTGTGTTAGCTAGTATATTATTTTACTAGTTTCTTTTTATATCTTAAATATATCTTTATATATATATTGTAATAGGGTATTCATAAAGTAGTCTTATATTGGTTAATATCTGTAGGTCATTAGTCTATTCTACACTTAGAGGGTTTATAATTACTGAGGTTTGTTATCAAATTATCAAGTAGTAATTGTATTAATTTAAATACCTTATTTATTCTATTTGGAATATCTATGTAAATCTTTTCTGAATGATTATTAATACATATTATACTTATCTTTACTAGTTATTCTATTCACCTCATCTTGATATCATAGAGTAAAAATACTTAACCGTACTTGGCAAAGATTTATACTTTTTATAATTATCTGATATAATTTAACTAACTTCTATCTTTTAAGATTTAAAATGTCGATGAAGAAGTCTATTGTTTATATAAGTGATAATGAGAGTGAGTCATATAAATATCATTGATATACCTAGTAGATATTATATATCCATATACCAGTAGTCACATCATACAGCTCTCGGCGCATGTGCTCGTCCAGTCTGCTCTACACACTCGAAAGTAAAGGTATCATGGGTAATACTAGTGTGATTGGTGTAAGCCTTAAGAAGTACAAGGATTTTCAAAGTTATCTCTGATAAAATTTCTCTCTATGGGTGTGTGTGATGCCATCCGAAAATGCTAGGTCATACTACATGAAGATCCAAACTTTAGTAACTATGATATATATAACTAGTGCTAAATCTAGATTATTATAAAGAATATATAGAACAAGTAAACTGTAAGAGTCATCGTCTTCTCATTAATAATGCCTAAATTTCATATAATCTATTTTATAAAAACTACGCGGACTTCACTGCTATCATCGCAATAAATTTGTGTTAAATAGCTCGTTGCTCACATGATACATACTAGTAGAGAAGCAAACCATTTTGGAATAAAAAACATTTACCCAAAGACGTATTCTGATTTCCTTTTTGTCTCGAACTACAATCTAATAATATGACAAACAGCACTTATATTTAAAATTTATAAAATAGAACATAAAATAAATTAAACATTTATTTGTTCTTAATGCACATTCTTCATTCGATAACTCTGAGATAGAATGTAGAGAGAATGGAGTGTCTAGATCTAGATGTCACTTCTAATCATCTAACTTGAACATACAATAAGTTAAGTCTAGAGAGTTATCTAACTTATGATGAAGAGACACATTTCACTTCATACTTAAGTGAAAAGTTTATATTAAAATTGCTTATGAGTGTATAGATATATATACTATTTATATATAAATTATATTATAAATATATATTTCTTATAATAATAAGAAAAGTTATTATTTCAAGTAGAAATGACTTTCATGCATATAAATTAGGTATTTTCTAATGAGCTATTTCTAAGCATTCTTCAACTGAAATTTTATAAGAAAATGAAAGTTGAAAGGTTTAAATAAATTAAAATCTATTTCTAACTGGATCTCACCTTTACATAAAATTTGTTTATATTGATTATTATAGAATAGATGACAAAAAGAATATAATGAAAGAAGAAAATAATAAAAGTTTAAAAGACAAAAAGATAAATAAATAAAAAGAGAAGCAGAAAAATTAAGGTAATAAAATAAGAGAAGGAAAAAAAACAAATAATAAATCTAAAATACCTTTCACATCAATAACCAAGAAGAGCAAAATTTACTAAATGCTTGAGTAGACAATGGAAAGACAAGCTTTTGCATTGCTTTTAAAAGGATTTTTACTTTTTCTTTTAAAAGAAAGTATTACTTCTTTGTTACAGCAAAGAGAAAATCTATATTTTGAAAACTTTTCAACAGAATAAGTTTCTGAAAGCAAAGTATTGAAGTTTTTTAATTAAACTTAAAAGAGAAGAAAAACTATCCTGGCGTGTACTCATTGCTTCTATAAATAGAAATATTTAAATAGACGTTAAAATTAAAGGAGTTAGTGGAAACAAATTAATGGAATAACCTTGTTCAAAAAGTAACGAATATTTTAAAGCTATTTAGTAGTTGGATGAAATAATGTACAATACATTTGAAGCATATAGCATTTCAGAGAACATAAAGTATTTTCTTTTAAATATTAATTTCCTTTGTATTACTGTTTAATTTTATAACAGCTTGGTAGATAAATAATAATATAAAATATTAAGGGAGCGCTCTTAGCTCAGAGGTAGAGCATTCGCTTAACAAGCGAGAGGGCCCAGGTTCGAGACTGGGTGGAGCGAGAGAATGTGAGCTATTCTCTATTAACTCTAGCTTCGCCTCACTCAACGTTAATGAGTACATTGGTAACGTGCTTTGCTACTAATGGGAAAACTTTCCGGTATCCGTGATAGGCCTAGTAAGCTAGCGGATTTAGCCGTTAGGCCTGTGTAACCCAAGGACCTTTCTCGATTGGTCCCACTGACAGGTCGTGGTTTTCCTAGAAGGCAATAACCTGCCTGGGGGAGGACAGTTTAAAATATTAAATTTTTTTATTGTCAAGAAATCCTTTGACTTTTCTGAAGCAATATATTGATCGAGAATATAATATATATATATATATATATATATATATATATATATATATATATATATATATATTTTTTTTTTTTTTTTTACAGTTAACACCACCACTCACGGGCAAAGCCCTAATCTAGGAGGGGGTGTGCTCAATTTTTGTCTGAGCAAGACGGAGCCAAGAAGAGTAACACACTCAGACGTCCGGACCAGTGACGAACCTGGGTCTTTCGCTTAGTTGGGCTAGTGCTCTAACAGCTGAGCTACCGGACGCCATTTTTCTGATCCATTCTTCTGACTTATACGAGCCGACTCCACCGAATGTCTATTCTTCTTATCTTCTCATAATAAATAACTAAATTCAAAATGATGTTGGTCCATTTATAAATTATATTAACTTTTGTTCTACCAAAAAGAATCTAGATTAAAATTTTGTTGCTCCTCCGTTATATTAAAATAGATTTTAATTTTTTAATTTTGTTTAAATTTTATAAAATTTTGTAATTACTATTTCTAAAAAGTTTCTTCAAAGTCTGAACAAATGTTCTCTAAGGAACCATCTCCTTCACCAGCACTCAAACTTCTAATCCCTGATCGTTGCAAGCTCTTGTGTTTCTTGGTACTCTTCTCTTATTCCATTCTTCTAAATCTTCTCTTTTCTTTTCCACTCTCTTTTTAATATATATATATATATATATATATAGCAGTATATATTATATATATATATATATATATATATATATATATATATATATATATATATATATATATATATATATATATATATATATATATATATATATATATATATATATATATATGTGGAGAAAGTCGACCTATTGACCTTTTTATCTAAAATAATTTTTTTATTTTAATTTATTATAAATGAAAGTAAATATAAAAAGTAATGTAAAAATTATAGGGAAATAGTGTTTTGAAGTTGTAATTCGAAAATCTAGTAAACTATTTGTAGGTGTTAGTTTACTTGCGTAAACAAACTGACGACAGGAACATTCGCTAAGTAATAGATTAACAATTTGAAAAATGATAAGTAATGAATTTTAATATTATTAAAAAAAAAACTCTAGGGGCAGATTCGTAACAGCAATTACATTTCGGACATTTGAACATGGATTTGTCTTTTCTTCTTATAATTGAACAATTTTTCTTACACTTATTTTTATGACACTTCTTTTTATTTAGTATTAAACCTTTTAATTGTCAATAGGCTCATAATTTAATATCATTTTCATTTAACAAAATTGCACTTTCGATACTTAAAGGAAATGACATCTTACTCAAACAACTTCCAGACAAAGTATAGCGTATAATATATATATATATATATATATATATATTGTATGTATCATTTTTCGTTTTATATATATTTTATTATATACATAATATTATATATATATATATATATATATATATATATATATATATATATAGCATATATATGTTATTGAGCATATATATTGTTGTTATATTATGCTATATATATATATATATATATATATATATATATATATATATATATATATATATATATATATATATATAAAAATATATAAAAAAAAAATATATATATATATATATATATATATATATATATATATATATATATATATATATATATATATATATATATATATATATATTATATATATATGATATATATAATATTTTCTATTGGTGAAATTATATATAAATTTATGTATCTATCATATATATATATATATATGTTATTGTTATTATTATATACATATTATATTAAGTTATATATATATATAATTATATATTATATTGTTATATATATATAGTATATATATATATATTATTATTATTATATGTTATATATACATATATATATATTATTATATATATATACATATTATTATTATTATTATATATTATATCAAAGCATTAAGAAAATAATAAATACCCTTTTTCAATAAAAAAAAATGAATTTTGATATATTTCTCTTATCGCCAGAAAGAAGAGTTCAAATGCTTTACCACAATTATATAGAAATAAATAAATAAAATTTAAAAAAGAAAAAATTGTAAAAAAAAATATTTCTTTATGAGAAGAAATAAAGCAGCTGAAAAAGACTCAACAAAAGGTTTAGTCTTCCGAAAAAAATCGGTATTTTAAAATTTATCTCATTTACCAGTTTGATCAAAATATTTAGGTCTTTTTGCCGACCAAGGAGGAACCGCGTAAAGAGGCAATGAGGAAAGATGAAAGAAGAAAACAATTACAAGATAATGAGAAAAAGAAGAAAAAGAGTTTTGTCCCATAAATAATAGAGTAATTTTTTTATTTGAACTCAAACGAGTTATATAGAAATATATTATTAGAACATTTGTATATTTAGATTAGCAGAAAAATAAAAAAATGTTAATAAAAGATTCGAGTTTTCTGTCAATAAGAGCTATTCGTTATAAAACATATACAATAAAAATATCTTTCAAAAAAGAAAAGAAAAGTAATATTTTCCTATAATATTATATTTCCAAAAAGGCTAATGCGAAAATCAAGTTTGTTTGAGTTCAGTACACACACACACACACACACACACACACACACACACACACACACATCACACACACATTTATATATATATGGTATATATATATATATATATATATATATATATATATATATATAAATATATATATATAGTTATATATATATATATATATATATATATATATATATATATATATATATATATATATATATATATATATATATCGGGAAAATTACAGCTTCTGCTTCTTTTTCATGGAACATTATCAATCCGTCCGCTCATCAAATGGTTGCTATAGACTAGTGGACGAACATTTCATTATAATTACGGTGAAACTCTGAAGAAGTAACAGATGTTGATAATCCTCTTCTTTGCTAGAAGAAAAAAAATAAAATTGCGGATCAAACCCTCTTTATGGAAAAAGAAGACCCCACCACAGAGGAATAAAGCCAAGGAAATCTTGGCAAAGAATCTGAATCTTGTAGTTAAAACCAAGATTCAGAAATCAAGAATCAGAGACCAACAAGATATATATTTTGACG
>JABUQX010025241.1:0-5000 GCA_015478945.1 Trachelipus rathkii | reverse complement strand
TATGAAAATATAGAATGATCTTTCAGAAGCTTAGATATAATGAACCAGTTGTCTATATGCGTTGATTTGAAGATAGTCAACATCTTACTTGGGCAGCAAAGCGGATATACTAAGTTCCCTTGTTTCATATGCTTGTGGGATAGTAGGGCTAAAGAAGACCACTGGGAAAAAGTTTTATGGCCTGCTAGGGAAAATATGACTGTAGGTGCATCAAATATCATTAACGAACTACTGGTTGATAGGGGGAAAAATTATTTTCCCACCACTCCACATCAAACTAGGACTGATGAAGCAATTTGTTTGGGCCCTAGACAAAGATGGTGAATGTTTCAAATATATTTGCAGATTTTTTTCCAGGGTTGAGTATGGAGAAATCAAAGGGAATTCTTTAGCGGCCTTCAAAAAATTTTTCGCCCCCCCCCAAGATGATCGAAGATTTGACAATGCATATTCCTGGACTGATATGAAGCATCGCTGGAAAGTTTGTCTTGGTTGTGGTGTTCAGAACTTTTGGGCAACCATAAATCTGCCAACTATGTAAAACCTACAGAAAATGCTTTCAGACTTCAAAATTTGAATGCTAATATGAGCATAAAGTTAACTTTCTACATAGTCACTTAGATCGGTTTACGGATAATCTAGGATGTTATAGTGAGGACAAGGGGAGAGGTTTCATCAAGATATCAAGGAGATGGAAAAAACAAAGAAGATGGGATACACACATGATTGGCAGACTATTGTTGGAGCCTTCAACGTGGTTGTGTCCACATTCTGCCCACAGAAGACAATCATATAGACAGCAATTTGTAATGCATAATTGTGATTTCATTTTACTGAATTGAATGTTTGACCTATTAGCACTTTATTTACTTACTCAGTAACAATTTGATATATATCTTTCGTGTTTTTTATTGTGAATTACGTTACAACCTAGCATAAATTGTTGTTATTAATGTATTTTTGTGACCACCCTGTATCTCAAAAACTAGAGCCAATCTAGGAAAACGGAGGTCATATTCGGAATCAGGGCAAACAGGTTACCTATAAAATGACCTTCAAATGTTTTGCCGCAAAATCTTTGTTGGCCAATAATAATAGCATCGCAACTGGTTTCGCTCTCCGCCATAATGAGAAATGGATTTCAAATTGAAAATCAAATCAAGTAGTTATTACTCATTTTATTAAAGATTAATTAAAAAATAATTATCTTTTAATGATTAGAGGTTTCGGTATCAACTTTCAAGTGTGCATGAAAAGGTTTAATTTAAAAGAAGATGAAAATGAAGCACATGTTAAAACTGTTGTCGTCAGTTATTACGAGAAATGTAATTAAAAAAAAGCAGTATTTACGTTTTATGTTGTAAAATATAGTGAATATTTTAGCAATTAACATTTTAATACATATAAAATAGTGTTCTGAAGGAGGGGGCAGTAAATATTTTGCATTGCATAAATCGCAACAAGCAATATTGTATTCAGAGACGAGTGCAAGCACTATTGATCCTTCAAACCATTTTCCCTCTGTTAATCAACATGGGAAATCATTGCAAATTGTTCCTAATGAATGTAGTCTTTAACTAGTAACAATATTTTATAGGTAATATATAGCTAGAACGAATATTCATGCATCAAACAAAGTGAAAGAAATAGGAACGTTTAAAGATACAGTGAAATGAGACAATTATAAACCTGTAATTTATAATAGTTTCTTTTTAAAAACATTGTTCAACTATATCTTATGTTACGACTTCTCATTTCATTTGACATTTCTGCTGAACGACTAGTGAAAAGATTCATTAAATTATTTTTTATATAGACACTTTGATGTTATATATTTCCCTCATTATCTACAGAAGTAGGCGATATATATAAAAAAAAAAATAATTTTTTATAATTTCGTTCCTCTTGGCAAAATAGGGATAAACTAGTAAAAGGAAATCAATTTGAAAGCTTGAGATACTCCACTGAGCTTCCATTTTCAAATATCTCGCTTCGTGTCATACTCCTTCTATCTTAGACAAAATCTAGTGGCTTCAGCTGCATATCACTGATATATATATATTAAATATTATATATATATAATATATATATATATATATAATATATATATATAATATATATAATTATATATATATTAATATATATATATATATATATTAATAAATAATAAATAATATATATGTGTTGTGTGTGTGGTGTGTGTGTCTCTCGTCCTAACCAACTATTAAATTTAACACCTAACAATCGAAGGTATAGAGGATCCTAGGTTTCGTATGGCTACGTTATGTTCGGTTGTATTAACCTAAGCTAATATATCATGGGACAAATGTTGTTGGACTCAAATAACAAATAGTAAATGTCGTTTTTTGAATAACATTTGCAATCGGCTCAGTATGCACACAGCAACGATGGGTATCGTTCTTTTACAAAATTTGTAGTATCGTGGATTCTCGATGCAACAGATCCTATATTCTATTACCAAAATAATGCTTGTTACGTTTGAAGTAAATTGTAGGAATATATGTAAATATTTGAGTCATGTATTTTTTCATTCATTGTAGTATATAGTATATATATATATATTATATAATATATTATATTATATATAATATTATATATATATACTATATATATATATATATATATATATTATATATATATATATATATATATATATAATATTATATATATATATATATATATATATTAATATATCATAATATATATATATATATATATTATATATATTAGTGATGGAGGATATGAATTTTTGGCGGATGACTATGACGATGACGATGACGATGAACGATGACGATTAATTGAAAAAAACTATTTAAAATTTTTTTTCTCTCTCTCTCTCTCTCTCTCTCTAATATATATATAATATATATAATATATATATATTAAATATATATAAATATATATATATATATATAATATATAGGTATATATATATATATATTATATAAGGCTGTAGACAGGAGGGTCAAGGGGTTCAACCTCCTGAAATTATTTTAAAGATTTAAAAGATAAGGAGGGAGCTGTAATCGTTGATGGGATGAGCAGGTTCATTTCTTCTTCAGCTAAATTTTTCTTTCCTCAATTCATTCCTTCTTAAACTAAATCTTTCTTTCCTCATAATCCATGGTTCGATCGCGGCTTATTCTCTGGCCATTCAGGCTAGAGACAGGGCATCGGTGTGGAAAAATCTCGTTCTCCTTTCACTCTCGCTAATTTTCATTCAGCTAGAAGTCGTTGCAGGGATTACTCTTCGACGAGCAAAGCTGGCTTTCACCAAGGGAAGTGCGCTAACCTCCTTGCGTTCTACTGACAAATCTTGCATCTCTAGCAACTCTGTAAATCTGCCTTTTCCTCCTCTTATTCGATCGGTGATCATTGTGTTGCTAATTTCTCCAACTGAAAAGGCTAATCTCTTCGGCTCCTTGCTCAACATATATTTCTCTAGTCTCAATACTAAAGCACTTTTCCTCCTCAGTGTGGAAGCTCTCACAGTCACAAAATATTCCGAAGAAGAAGCCGCTCTGAGCTCCTAACTATTCGCACTGATTAGCCCTCACTTGTATTCTATCTAAGAACTTATCTTTGAAACCCTCTCAACTCACTTCTTAGATCTCTGAAAACTCACTCCGATCGCCAGTACGGCTCTCGTGCCACGAGTCTATGGCGATATACTATCCTATCTAACCGATTTATGTTTTTCCGCTCTTAGGAACGGGGAGACTTGTGTGTGGCGCTTGACATATCCAAAGCATTTGACCGAGTATGGCACGCGTCAACTGCTCTCAAGCTCCCCTCCTTGGGTTTCTCCTTCTCTTGCTTACTTATACTAGCTTTCTTTCAAATCGCTTAATATCGGCTGTTGTGATGAACCGTAAAATCCCAAAATAACAGAACGGCGACTTCTTCTTTGCTGTCAATAGTGGTTCCTCGGGGTTCTGTTTTATCTCCAACTGATTCCTACTTTCATTAATGATCTTCTCACCTGGACCTCTAACTCA
This sequence comes from Trachelipus rathkii, assembly GCA_015478945.1. Classification (NCBI taxonomy): domain Eukaryota; kingdom Metazoa; phylum Arthropoda; class Malacostraca; order Isopoda; family Trachelipodidae; genus Trachelipus; species Trachelipus rathkii. Next base: position 981 of record JABUQX010025241.1, on the reverse strand, counting down.
ATCCACTCGTATTCCGATGATTCGACCCCTTCATCCTTTAACTCATATCAATTCTATTCCCACTTTTTACTTCTGGAATTGCCTCTCATCTTAATCTTTCCGATTTTATTCTCGCTGATTGATAGAAATAACTTTGTAAAATTCAATTCTTTAAAAACCCTTTTACAAATCTCCTTCTCCAAATACCTTCTAACTTTCCTGTCTCTTTCGGACGGTTCTGTTGTCCTCTACCTGTTGACAATATAAAAACATCCTGGCCTTAAAATGAACAAAAAAAAATGTCTTGGAAACCTCACAGCACAACGTTTGCTAGGGCGGCCTCAAAGAACTGGACTGATTCTGTTTAGACTGTGAGACTCTTCCTTCTAATTTCTCAGTTGCTCCGCTATACAAAGGTCTCATTCGCCCATGTATGGAGTACTGCTGCTCTCATATTTGGGGGGGGGGGCTCTGGTTTCACCCGCTTTTGGACAGGGTCGAGTCAAAGACCAAAAGGCTTATAAACTTGTTCTGTACTTTCCAGTTCACTTGACCTCTATCTTTGCGGCGATGTTGGGGCTTTATCTCTAATCCGATAGGTACCGCAGCTGCTAGTGCTCGATTGATCTTATACACGCGCGTACCCCACACCTTTACGACGCCTTCAGTAACACAATAGGTGCTGTATCTGCGCACAAGTATTGTGTTGACATTGGTAAACTTTCCAGGCTAGTTTGCTTGTGGTGCTTCCTTCTTTCCCACAACCTCTGTTTTGTGGATCTCTTCCATCTTCTGAATTTCCTACTGAATTTAATCTCCTCACTATTAAAGCCTGCGTCCTGTGGCTCATTGCGTAATATGCGCTAGAGGTGAACTCTTGAGAGTTACTACACCCCCTCCTTAGGATAGGGCTCTGCCCGTGAAGTGGTGGTGAAACTGTAAAAAAAAATCCATTGAATGGGCAGACATTGGCAATGAACTGAAATCTCCTATTCCATCATC
>JABUQX010025240.1:40000-45000 GCA_015478945.1 Trachelipus rathkii | reverse complement strand
AAGGTTCAAAATCACCCATTTATAAGGATTTTATAACTTGTTATTCTTTCATATATAAAATATTTTTTTATATACAATATATATATATATATATATATATATATATATATATTATATATATATATATATATATATTTTTTTTTTTATTATATATATATATAAATATATATATATATATATATATATATATATATATATATATATATATATATATATATATATATATATATATATATATATAATATATATATATATATATATATATATAATATATATATATATATATATATATATATATATATATATATATCATCATTTTTCTATCTGAATATTCCAACTTTTTTTCATAACACCGAAAACTTCTTAACAAGGAAACGCTTTCCCGTCCAGTTGTCCATAAATTTGGTTTTTGAACAGAGAACAGATATATTACAAACGGTCTAAAAAAATGTTTCCATGCATTGTACAGTTCTTTTAATTTTATAGTTTTCATTATGTGATGCTAATTTTTTTATGCTTTCAATACTCACGGACTTTGTTTGGTGTATGAAAGGTTACCATTGCATTTGTTCTAATTTCATCTATCCTCCTTTTACATAATTAATTTTTAAAAACTTTCATATTTCTCTACACTCAATTTGAAACATAATTTGTCTTTCTATCGTCTCCTAGCTATAAGAGCTATACCAATGTCCATGCAGTTCTGCTTTTTAAATTTGACTATTAGACATGTTTCTTTTCCTAGGGATTATATCAATTACTTTCTTCTTCTGTCTCAACGTTTTAATCCATGCATCTATCTCTATATATTTATCTGTGTTGCTCTTAGTTTTTGCACTGTTTTCGCATCTATGATCCAAGTATCACAGCCATACGCCATTGCAGGCAATACACACTACACAAAAATTATTTTCCTTAAACTTATTGGAGATTTATTGAAATGATATTGATTCTTCCTACAATACTCCAAGATATTTTTACTTATCTATAAAATTCATTTGACTATTATTACCCATTTTAAGGATGTGCGTCGTTCTAGTGTAAATATAATGTGTGAATCAAGTTGCTCTGTGGTATAGTTGGTTACCAATACCTAATGTGAGGACATGTGCTTTTTGACCATTACTTTGGTATGTCTACCCCACCTAGCCCCCATTACCAATCTTTATAAATCGTCTGTACCTGATGGAAACAAAACTACAGCATTAGAAATTCTTAAACTATTTGAGCATCTTCAACATATGTTTATTATACCCATATAAACTCAGTTTAGCGTTCCTAAAAATTTTCTCTATAATTACGGTAAATAGCTTTGGTGAAACAGTTCCTCGGTACCTCACTGAGTAACTCCTTTTACGATATGTACTTTATTACTTTTTAAATAATTTAAAAGTTGTTGTAGCTTTTTCATATAGGTATTTTAAAGTTTCTGAATATTGTTTTGCAATACCTGGCCATTCAAAGCAATTATAACAAAAGCTGTAGGGCACACTGAGTAAAATCATTTTTTCATTTCAGCTGTTGAACTATTTGAATAATATATATATATATATTTTGATTTATTCTTATTTTCTATATATTCAAAATAACAATAGTTTAAAACTGAGTTAAAAAAGATTGTTTAGTATACAAATGATTTCTATCTTTTTTTAATGGTTCATTTAAAGACCAAAAAATTGCAGTAGAAAGCTGAAACATATATTATTCGAAAATTTTGTTTATTTTGACTTTAAACCTAGTATCACCAAAACTGTCGCTTATGACCTTTGCCTTTCAAAAGGCGAATAATAATATATATGATATATATATATATATATATATAATATATATATATATATATATCATAATATATATTTATACTATACATAGCTATATAATATATATATATATATGATATATATATTTAAATTGTAAAGATTTCAAGAATATAAATGAACATTCTCCCACAGAACCATAAATAAGCGATGACTGTTATCTATTCGCTCACTTAGGTGCCTAATGTAGCTACTAAAAGACTCATTGGAGGAATAAAGAGAAAATTAGAGAAAGGAATGAGAAGAAATAACATTGATTAAACGCGGATATTTTGGGGAAAGGTAAATATTTTCTTTTTTTTTTTATTATTATTTGCTGTTATTCTAGAGAAATTAATCTTAAAAAAGGAGTTATCTTTGCGGAATTGTTTTTGTTTGCTTTTCACTCATTATTAATTTTCTTACTTCTCTGAATATACAAGATAACGTATTTGGAAAGGAAATATTTTGGTGGTTGCAATTAGATATGCAAAGAAAAATTTTATTAATCCATCTTCCCCGTACATTATTTTTTCATTCCTCTCTCTCTCTCTCTCTCTCTCTCTCTCTCTCTCTCTCTCTCTCCTCTCTCTCTCTCTCTCTCTCCTCTCTCTCTCTCTCTCTCTCTCTCTCTCTCTCTCCTCTCTCTCTCTCTCTCTCTCTCTCTCTCTCTCTCTCTCTCTCTCAAGATCCTTTATTCAATCCAATGAATAAAGAAATTTTCCTTTCCCAAATTAAATACAATCCGAATGTAAAAATCGCCATTCCGAACGTTCATTTGATATAATAACATTATTATCCATTTGAAAAGATAAAAAAAAATCACGTTTCATTCTTTCCTCAAATCCTTCGATAATATTTGGACTTATTCTTTCACCGAATTTCAATTTTCTTCAAATTCTTTATTTCATCGATTTGGAATCGCGTGTTTTTCCTTCCGCTCCGATGTCTTACTTCAAAAGGGTAGAAGATAAAAGGCACGAACGAGAGAGCAAATCTTATTCTTCTTCACAGACTTCGAAGGAGGAAGTCATTTACGTGGAAATAATTTAGTTGGTGGAAAGTTATTGATTCGAGAGAGACAATTGAAACTTAGCTTGAAGAGGAGAACGTTCAATTTTAAATTCTCAAAGTAATTGCATTCCTTCTTGTCTTTCTTCAATTTTTATTACCTTCACTTTAATAAAATGTATATACAGTAATATATATATATATATATATATATATATATATATATATATATTATATATATATATATATATATATATATATATATATAATATATATATATATATATATATATATATATAATATATATATATATATATATATAATATATATATATAATATATATATATAAAATTATATATATATATATATATATATATATATATATATATATATATATAAATTCGTTTGTGCTGTTTATTTATTAATTTGCTAAATCTACTCTACTGACCATCGTAAATTCTTTGACAATCAACAACAGTAAATTTCAAAATAGAATATATTTTTCTCATTTCTTTAAAATCATCATTCTATGTGATTTTAACGTTCACAATCATTATAGCATCCCTATATTTTTCAAGATAAAGCTGGTTAACCTACTCCAGCTTATCCATTAAAAACAAACAACGTTGGGTAGTTGCTGCAGGTCCTTACTCACTAAGCAGTTGTGCAGCTACTTACTCATTAATTTATCAGTTGTTGCACTACTTACTCGTTAGTTAAGCAGTTGTTGCAATTTCCTGCTTATTAAATAGTTGTCGCAACTCCCTAACCATATCATTGATCGTCTTCTTATCTTGTATGATGTTTTATCTTTTCATGTTTTTAGCGAAAAATGTCCCCATCAATGGCAAGTAGATGTTTTACGCGTTTTTAAACTCGAAACTGGTTTCATTTGCGCTCGTATTTCCTTAATTTCCCTTTGATAATTACTCTCTGTAAATGTAGGAAGCATAGCTGAGGCAATTCTCTCTTGTGTGAAGGCATTCATTCCATTTTTCATTCTTCGTGTAAATCCAAAAAAAATTATTTTAACTGTGATTGTCCTGTTCCTATTCGTCACAGAGGCCCTGCCCTCAGAATTAAAATTTTCGTCAATTTATGACACCTTATAATTAATTCTGGAATTGTGAAATATCTAATTCTTCCACTAACTTTCTTTTTCTCAGAGTATATATATATATATATATATATATCATTCATCTATTTTCCTTCTGTAAAATAACCTTGGAGTTTAAACCAATACATTAGGTCTTTTCTTAACTTCAAAAAGTGGTTTAACTCAACTGGTTCAACTTTTATTCGTGCCAGAAACGATGCATTCAGGAATCATTGTAAAACCAGACCCGGAAACTTATGTAACTTACATTTTATCCAAGGTTAATACTAAATCTGGCTTCGCCGCAATATTAGTAATCATGATTCTTAGAAGAAAATCCGAACTTTGAAGTTAATAGTTTTTCTACTGTTTCCTTTCAGACACTTTTCTAAAACGAGTCAAATCTAACTTTCTTTCTTCCTCCTTCTTTCACCTTGTTTCTTTCCAAACCTCAACTATTGTCTTCCCTTCTTTAAAACCGAACACTTCGCCCTAGTCTCACTTAAGACGATTTAAATAATGCTATATTTCTTTTTCACCTCCACCCCCTCCAACCCATTTATACATAATAATGTAAACTCTTCAAAAGACATGATTTAGGTTCTCTTTAACTTGATAATAAGACCTATTTTCCTGACTGTAGTCCTCCTGTAATTCTAAAACTATATGCTTATGAACTTGTGCATTACCTTGATATCCTTTTCATCTATAGTAGTGTTGACGTTTCTTGTCTTCGGTAAAAAACCCCCGAAAAAAAACCCTTTTCTTGTCTTCGGTAAATGCATACTCACTCAATTAGTGGAGGTTAAATGAGGGCACTCTCATTTCTCCAACTAGAGTCCTGTCGTTGTACATTCTGTTCATCCAAAAGCTTTGATCCATTCCTTAACAGAAAGGCTAAGAAGCATCTTAATTTTTCTAATCTATTCTTCTTAGATTGTTGAAATAGTTTTCATAAACACTCAACCAGTGATCTGATTTTCTTCTCCGATTCTTGGTTCTATGCCCTTAAGCATTCCGCTCAATTCTTTGCAGTGACTATATGGAGGTACTGATAGAGATTGGTAGGAATTGTATTAAGCTCTAATTACAAACTTCTT
>JABUQX010025240.1:5000-17500 GCA_015478945.1 Trachelipus rathkii | reverse complement strand
CGGTGGAATTTTTACCTAAATCAACTCGTTTATCTGACTCATGCTCTAAAACAATAATTGTGCAGTGTGGGCGCCACTATCTGCTGATCCTTAAATTTTAACCAGCTTTGCATCGTGCAACCATCTCCATAACCTCTCTCCCAATCATCCCGAATCTATGCACAATTTTTTTAACGGGGCAAAATTATCGCGCTATATACTTATCAGATTGCCTTTTCGAATTCTTATTCCTTAACTGAAGAAACCATACACTATCATATGCGGATCGATTTTCATTTCACCCTTGCGTTCAGCGCGTTCCAAGCGCTTAAAACCCCGCATCATCAATAACATTCTCTTTTGATTCCTTTTAAAAAGCCTACCACCAGAACACGCATATAAATCAAACTACACTGCCTATGCACTAGAGCTCTTCCATTTAATCTGGTTATTATCCCGTCCCCTGTTTCAAGTCGTAAAAATATCTCTAAATACAATTTCTTTCATTTTACTCCATCATTTGATTTCAGTGTTGAAAAATCTGTATCTAGCTATTGCTTATCACTTCTAAATGTACGTTTCTCTATCTGCTAATCAGTGTCCCCTGACGTCGTCACATCTTTTATCAGACCGAAAAACACACGCACTTTATCTTCCCTACAAATACAACTCAATAAACATAATTCTCCTCCTTGTAGTTCCTGTTTCCCAGATGTATAATCCAACTTACCCTTATAAAATGTACTATTAATTACTCGCTTTCCTCCAAATCCTTCTAAGACTTAATAAACTCATATAACGCTTTTTTTATTTTTTATTACTTTTCATATTCTGAGTGTACGCAACTCAATCTCCGCCTCCTATTTCCTTGATTCATTTCTATCCACCGGGTAATTTCTATCTATAAATAACCTGCAGATTTTTACCTTTCTCCCATTTTTTCTCACATCTAATTATATTCGCCTCCTACTGCTCTATACTCATCAAAATTACCACCTTATCTCCTAAAAATACTATTCCCTTCTTCCCCATAAACCCACACAGCGACCGCTGTTTCCATTTCGACTCTCTCACATTCACTATCACTGTCTTCATTTACGATGTGTATTATAAATTATGTAGCAGATCTTTCCGAAGTGTTCCATCACAATCACTGTCAAATTAACATCCTCGCATTCTATTTCATCAAGATCACCTGGAAGTACCCATTCCTTATTCATTCTCTGAACGATTTTCATTCTCTTTACCTACTCTTCCGTAACCTTTATTCGTAATTTTCTTTCCAAGAAGAGCTTCCCTATCTCTCAATTGGTAAATGTCACCCATTCCATCTCCTTCCAAATTGTCTTCATGTTTCCTCTATTTTTCTCGATTACATTATGCCATCTTCGTCCTAATCCTTTTTCCTCCTTTTATAGTTTTCCTATACTACTTTTCGAAGAATCTCTGATCCATAATCGGTTTTTTAGCCAGCACTTTCAAACGCATTCCTGCTCTAGTTTTTAAACGTTATTAATCGGCTATGTAATCTATCTCTTTATAAATCATTAATTACTCAGAGTTTTTCGGCATTCGGTTACTTTCGTATCTTATTCTACATATCAAAATAATTTGATATATTTGCAAAAAGCTAGTTCTTGTGAGTTATTATATTTTTGCGTGAATCTTGTTAAGAGTTTCTTTAGTCTATGTCGAGTGTAATTATATGGAGTGTTATTAAGTGATACTATTATTATTGATTCTTGCGTTTTTTATGAACTATTGGCTAATTATATTATATATTATATATATATATATATTATACTAAATAATTATAATCTAATATATATATTAAATATCATATATATTAATAATATATATATATTATATATATATGACATTATATATATATATATTTTAATTAATATATTATATTATTATTTAATATATATATATTATATATATAGTATATATATATATTATATATATTACTATGATGACACCATTATCTATTTGATCACTTATTCTCCTAATCTTGCTGCTAAAATACTTATAATACACTGTGATCGTGTTGGCGAGAAGCTTTGTAATTAAATAAAATTGTATTTAACTCCACAACTTTGTCCTAATAACGCCACTAATAGAAAGAGCGCAATAAGAATACTCTAAACAATTTGCTTAATAATAATAATAATAGTTAAAAACCCTCAAACGGACAATTTTATTATATATATTGGTAGAACAGAGGTTGTAAGTCGTAAAAAGTCAAAAGGAGATTTCATTGAAAGATTAAGTGAAGACCGGTTCTAGTAAGAGACTTGTTTTGAGATCCTATTAAAAGCCTCTGAAACTGAACTCGTGCTTTTCAACTCGTGAAGCGATTTCGAATGGAGGAGGAAATGATGTGTACCAGTTTAATTGTTCGGAGAGTTAATGTAACTCAACTTGTCGGGTACAGAACAAACACACTTGTCAAAAGAATGTCGAATCACAGGATCACACAGGTACAATGCCGGCTAGAAATGTTTCAGCATTGGTCTAGACTCAAAGAGGATAATGGGAATGGAGAGTCTAGACCAAAGGTAAAGAAAGTCTTTTTTAGTGTATTGATCAGAAAGAGTGACCTCTATGAACTTGGTCTTGCGGAGTCACTGCCTTTGAGAAAGAATAGACTAGAGATTAACATCAAATACAAGGAGACGTTCAATTTCTTATAATATGGCTTCAAATAATTGTCTAAAACTTCATTTTAATTTAACTATTTTTTAGCTTAAAAATAGTTTTAGTATTTTTTTTGATAGTATTTTGTATAATTTTTTAACAATTTTAAAAAAAATCCTTGGAAATATCCGAAATATTCTTATGAAAGCTAAGAAAGTTTACTTAAAGCAGTTGTTTTATTTTACTCAAGAATAGTTTTAAGTAAGATTTTTCTAGTTGGTAAAATGACAAATTTATACATTAAATTAAATACAGATTTAAAGTTAATGGATATATATTTATTGATGGTTTTCTTGAAATCAACTTAATCGCCGGTTAGCAGTTTTGTAATGCAGATTATTTTTACTTTCAGACATTTTCGTTTCTCAAGAAATTGATTATGACAAATTCATTACTCTAAATGATCAAGATTTAAAAGATTTAGGAGTGAATGTGTACGGGCACCGGAGAAAGATTTTATTGGCAATAAGAGGTAATGTCTTTTATTATATTTAGATGATATTATTATTTTTCTTGGATTTGTTTATAGTACCTATAATATTTCAAAACTATTTTTTTTTCTGAATTAAGATAAGTTTTGTTGTAACCATAATGGTTCTAAGTAGTAGTCTTAATTGCATTGAAATAGAACTGTAATACTTATATCACACATACCACAACTTCAAGACATCATAACCGTCCGCTGTCATTTATATGGGAATACATAGTATACCTTTGATATAACTTAGGGGATATCACTTATTTGCCACTTCGTTGAAACTCTTGATGTAACTCAGATGGACCACTAGTTTTCGACGTTGTCAAAGCTTTTTTTTTTTGTGGTCTGTGAGTTTTTATGTAAATTCAGGTCTCCCCCACAACTTAACCACCATTTTCTGATTGAGCTGTGATCAAATTGTGGTGCATATGAGTTAATCCTAATACAATAGGATTCGTGAATTACTTTCAGTTTATTATAATATTTTTTTTAACTCATTGTTGCTCTATTTCACTGCCACTTTTATCTTCTTCTTTTTTTCAGAGCTCGCTCTTGAACGTGAAGCTAATTTTATAAAGACATAATTGCGTCTTAATCTCGATGTAGTCTTAGTATTAAAAGAATATAGATTTTATTTTTTTCTTGATTTAGTAACATTTTAATTGAGATGACTCCTGCTTTATTTATTTTGATCAAAATTTTAAAAACTAATTATTAAAAGTTTTTTTTTTGTTTGTTTGCTTATATATATAATACTAATTGCATGTTTTTATATTTAGATATATTTATTTTTACTGTATTATCAACAAATTATTTTAAAAGAAATTTTTTAATTTTTTTAATAAACCAAAGGAACCTTTTTTATGATGGTTTCATTTATTACCAATTATTTTTTACTTGGCTAATAGAAGGTATAAAATTTTCATCCTCATTTAGACATTCAATTTATCTGTTAGTTGGGAACCACATGTGTCAGGGTCATATGATCTTTGCGGGCCCACATGCAAATTATATTATATATATATATATATATATATGATATATATATATATATATATAAATTTATTTTTGTATTTGCTTGCGCACATACAAATAATATATATATATATATATATATATATATATATATATATATATATATATATATATATATATATATAATATAATATTATATATATATTATATATATAATAGAATGTTTACAGGACCCACCACGGCTCAACAAAAGAATCGTTCCAAACTTGAGCTGAAAGAAAATCAACATATGGTGGTTCTGGCTTGTACATATTTTGAATGTAAATGTCAAGGAAAATTTAAATGGCGAAGTGAATATTCAGTTTTCAATAATATATAAAATAAATAAAATTTATAATTCCTAACATTATTAATAGTCCTAATATTACATAAAATCATATATTGTAAAGAATATTCGCTTCTTGGAGATACAAAGAAAATAGAGTTACTGCTAAAGTGGGAAGATTAAGGTTAGATATGGGACAATCTTTTAGAAAAGGGTCTATGGACCACAAAGTAGGAAAATGGCGACGGCGAATAGGGTTCCAGTTGGGGACAATCGACGAAGATATGTCGAACAGATTGCGGGGAATGGCGATGGCAAAATTTGCAGATGTAGTGACTGTGAGTTATATTGGTGTGGCCAATGCGTAGGCGTGCAAGATATCGACCCTTCGTTGTAAGCGCTTTCAATCGGTGGGAAGAAGACCACTCACCAATATTCGGCTTTATATCTTCTAAGTTTCAGCACCAAAACGCTGATCACTCTTCCAAGCGCTCTTTGCCAACAAGATCAAAAAGCCTTGATGGAGAGCGGGATAGTAATCAGTTGATGGGAGGCGACCTTGTCGAATGGCAATCGGAAGGTACCTGGAACAGTTCCGGAACAAAAAGGTGGCCATTTTGGCCTCTCTATCGGCGATTTCATTGCCAGTTACCCCTACATGAGAGGGGTCCAGCTTAGGGTTGGGAAAAAAAACTTTTTTTTTTTCAAATGTTTTCGTTTTTTTTTTTGTTTTTTCCAAGAAAATTTTTTTTTCTTCATGCAGGTTTTCGATTTTTTTCCATTAAATGTAATTTGTTTAAAAATATAAAGAGGCTATATGATATTTCACTTGAGTTATTTTCCATTTTTTCAAATAGGAACTATGTTTGAAATTAAACAAATATTCAATTATGATTTATAAAAATAGCAGAACTTACCTTTCTCTTATATTTTATCAATTGTTTCGTTACAATTTCAACAGTAGGGTTGTAGCCTGTCAGACTGCCTGTTTGTAGGCTTTCTACTTACTAATTTCATATGTTATTGTTACATTTGTATATAATAACATATAATAAAATTTACTTTTTAAATATGACATGATATATTATATCTATAAATTTATATAGAATGACGTCTGAAATGAACAAAATACACAAAAGTGAACTTAAGGGCACTCACATTCAAGTTCACTCCTAACAATCTATAAAATATCATAAATATTTGAAATTTATTAAAATCCATCACATACCAAGAATTGATTACCTTATAACGTTATCATGAATCAGAAGGAACCGGATGACTCAGTGCATAATCTAAATCATATTAAATATTTCCGGTCTATATCATGAATATTACAATATATCTCACATGTTTGATTCACTATCAAACTCAGCTCCACCCACATCTCCCACAGACCCCAGTTCACTACTAGCGAGTTACCTGAACTCACATGTCAAGCCGCTCAATATACACTCGAGGGCCTCATCAGCGTGAACACGCCACCATTATAGTCTCTTTCCGATGATGAACATGATGAGACGTGTTACTGTGCTCTAGTATTCTCATTCGTATGAACAGTATCGTGTGAGAATGAACACAATAGTGCGAAGGAGGCAGGGCGCAGTAACAATGACTCTCAAGCTGTAGACTGACCTTAGCACTATTTCATCATCATACTCAGTTGAGCCAGATTTTCAAGAATTCCTATAGTTAACTAGAAATTATGAAGCATAAATACTATTTTTTGCAACGTTTTAACACAACAAATTGTTAATATTTCATTGACGAGGGCTTTCGGCAACCTTTTTTATTTCCATAAAAAAGTACAACGGACTTTATTGCAGCCGTGTCAAATTTCTAAATTCTGATTAAATAATTATGATCAAAATGTTACTGAAAAGCCTGAAACAGACGTAAGAAAAAACATTAATGAAGCCACAAACCAACAAAATCTTATGAATATCAAAATTCAATAATATAAAATAAAAATATGGAAAACCCAAAAAAATTTTTGAACACAAACTTCAGGGCTTCCACCTTGTAGGAAATGGAACCAAAAAATGTCCAAACACTGTCCAAATTAGAGCATATTTTGCTAAAATTTATAATATAATTGTTCAATACTTGTTTTTTTCAGTTCCACAACTTAATTGAAAAAATCGAAAAAAAAACATTTATACTTGTTTTTTTTTTGTTCCTGGTTTTTTTTCTGAAAAACTGTTTTTTTTTTCTTAGAAAACTGTTTTTATTTAGGTTTTGTGAAAAAAACGAGCTTGTTTTTTTCCTTTCCCAACCCTAGTCCAGCATAAAGTGATTTGTTTCTTACGAGAGTAGAGCAGCCGAAGAAATTGTTGTACAGCGGATACCATTGTGGTTTTAGAGTAAGGGGTTTTAAGCGCCTGGAGGGCGCTGAGCGAATCTGAATAAATGACGTGAGTGGTTTTGGTTAATGAATTAAAATTTCGGAGAAAGGGCAATCATTTATAGCTATAATTCTGCCGTAAAAATTGAAGCATGAGGGGGTAGGGTATGGGAGAGGTTGCTGACATTAAATACACCTGATCCACCCACACTGTCCCCTGTTTTAGAGCCTACGTAAACAATGGAGTAAATTCACCGTGAACTACGGAATGAGACAGAAATGATGCCTTTAACAAAGGCAGCAGGGTAGCAAGATTTTGAGAGAGAGGTTAATGCTAAGCAAATGGTTGGAGAGGGAAATAGCCAAGGTGTGTACTCTTCGTCATAAGAGAACGGCAGCACCTTCTTGCAAAGGGATGTTAGTGATGTTATGAACTATTTGAAATGCGTCAGTATAGGATTATGAGGGATATCTCCTGCCATGAAATCGGGTGTCAGAAGCGACGTATTGAGGGTTTGGAAAAACAGACAAGAGATAACTTGTGCACATGATTGTTACTTCCCTTCGAAGAGAGAGTGGCATCAAATTAGATTCAACTTCAAGGTTCACCCGGGGGGACGATCGGAAGGCTCCGGTGGAGATACGGATCGCCTCGTTTTGGATGGGATCCAATAGGTGCAGTAGAGTATGGGAGGCTTGACCATATACTACACAGCCATAGTCAAGTTTCGATCGGACTCGGGCGATATATAGACGTAAAAGGGACTTGCACCCCAAGATTTTGAGGCGAGATGACAAGTCCTTCTAAGGAGTTTAATATGCGGTGCGTATGTTAAGTGGTCATCTAGGTCATTCTAGAAAGGAGTCCTATAAATTTAACTTGTGAAGTTACAGGGATAGGCGAACTATATAAGGTTAGGTTCCCGGTTTTCTTAAAAAGTACCGTTGAGGTTTTGGTGGGAGAGAAATGGGAGTTACCCCAATTGTGAAATATTTACAAATAGCTAGTTGAAGCTTTGCCGCGTTCAAGAAAAGGGCAATCTGGTGCCGCTATTATATAATGCAAGGTCATCAACATAGAAGAAACGATGTCATTAAATCCGAGAGCAAATAGTAATACACTTAGAAAATACCCATGCGGAACGCCTACATCTCCGGAAATAAAAGGACCGTGGACATGAATAAGAAGAGCACCGAAACCCATTGGATGATCTATTTGACAGAACGCATGTTAATTGAAAACGAGGGACGTTGTTTCACGAAAACCGAGGCGAATGGGAGTTTTAAAGGGAGAATACCCAGTTCTCCACAGTATGTATTTCCATAAGACTTTTTCAAGGATTAAAAGAAATACACCAAGAACCATCCCGCCAGTTGAGAAGGTTTCCCGGATGTCATGATAGTTTTAACAAAGGGTCAACGGTTGAACGATATTTTCGGAAACCAATCTGGGAAATTTGAAAAAGCTTGACGACTGGTCCAGAACAGGATTAAGAAAGCGGCGCTGAAACCATTTTCCCTCCATTATTTACTGGAAATGACAGGTCAGCGAAATATGTCTTTGGTTGTCCGCCAATTCGGATCTTTCCCATGTTTGGGGATAGGAATTAACAAAGAGCTGGCTATTCCAAATAGAAGGAAATAAAGACTTGATCAGATTCTATTACCACAGATCCAGCAAATATGCTGATGCCAAGGGATGGAAATGCCGGAGCATGATGTACGAAATCATGTCTGGACCAAGAGCACCGTCTTTACTATTCGCCAGTGCAGTTTGATACTCTGCAAGTGTGAAAAGACGGTTGAGAAGTCTGGAAGTGCAGTGTTAGTTCTCAAATTTTTGAAAGTCTTTAGGAATAGCGGGGAAAGAACTCGAGTGGGGTACTAGCAAAACATAACCTAGGTGACACCTGCAACAGCAGCAGGAGCGGAGATTCGTGTCGTGTTATATCAGGGCCATAAACGAAGACCACTATGGGTTGAGGAGGTTGTTGGAGTGAAAACGAGATATTTTTTTCGTGTAACTTTCCACACAAAGGAAGGGGATGTGAGTAACGTATATTTCGAAATGTAAGTTCGGACGAAAAAGTTGTTTATGTGTTTGAAAGACAGGATTCAGCTTAAGAATCTCGCGCAAGCTGCGTTTGATAATCTAGTATAGGAGATATTTACGGTACTTTATTAGTATTAAGAGAAACCTAGATAGAGATTTCTATCATAATACTAGCGGTTAAGCTTGTAGGCACACTCTATAGAGAGAACACACCAAGAGAAGGATATGCCGAAACCCCTGCCATTGACGGAAGGATTGCAAGAATGCAAGTTTCAGCTGCGAGATGACACTTGCTGGAAGAAGCGGAAAAAGCTATATAACAGTTCGGAAACCGCGTTGATTGAAAGGGAGAAAGTGGGATAGCTGTGGGTTGATATAAAGGAGCCCACTCCGCTCGGTCATAATTCGGCTAGGTACAAGCTCGTTTAAAGCTAATGGGTAATGGACACTGCCGTATAAATAATCAAAGCGGGACCAGGTAAAGCGATCCATAAGAGAATGGGAACAAAATTAGGTAACAATACAGGAAGAGGTGTGTGTGCATCTAAATGTTCATAGGTAGGGAGTCCTGTGTTAAGGCTTCTCAGGGAAAAGGGAGTTAGAAGATCTACAAGGATATTGGACTTAGACGAAATGAACAGAGTCGCCCCATAAGGGGTGACGGAGGTTGAAGTCTCCTAGTGTAACAACCGAAGTAGGGAGCTGTTTAAAAAGATCAACTAAGTCGACCTTATAGTATATTCACTACTCGGAGCCAAGTAGATTGAGCAGATAGTAAGGTCGGTGAATAAATGAATTCGTGCTGCCATTGCATGAAGTTTTGTTTGAAGAGGGACTGGAGAATAGGGGATAGATTTATGAATGAGTATTCCTGCACCTCCCTTATCATCGTCACCTCTTTCTTTAGAGTTAGCGGTGATTATTTCGACGGGTTTTTTGAAAGAAGTCGCGATGAACATAGTCGAAGCTCCTGTTAAACATATGCCATTTTGGTGTACATATGTTTATTAGTTGAACAAGTTCTTCAAAATTAGAAAAGTAGCCACGACAATTCCATTGAAGGAAAGTGCCATGCTGTGTTGTTATAAATGTTATGATGATGGTCTTTTTGAGACAATTGTCTCTTATGTGACTAGGAGTAATATTCAGATGAAGAGGAAAGGTTGAGACGTGGATCTCACGAGTAGGAGCAGCAAAATCTGGATGGTAAAGAATAGTCATACAACAGAGATTTTGGTTCTACGACTTTGCTTTTTTGAATGTTTTCAGTAGTATTTGGTGGTGGTGTGGGGGGGGGGCTTCACCGATGAATACGAGATAGTGAGTTCAACCAGATGTCCAAATTATTGTATGGTTGGTGGTCGTTTGGAAGCAGCAACGAAATGCTGATGTTTATTAATTGGGGATCACCCCAAGCAACGCAGATTCAGAAATGTTGTGAGGGATATGAAAGGTTGTCTCTGATGTTGGAATGGTGGAGGAAAGGTTGTCACCGGAAGGGAGTGGCATATTTATTCGAGAATGTTGTTGGGGTTACGAAATTGGCGTTTCCAATATAGTATTTGTGGATTGACAAGGTGCCGATACTGCGAGAATTTTGCCAGTAGAGTAATTTCATCATAGCGAGAGATTTTGAGAGATGGGCAATTTGATTTAAAGTGTGGCGACCTCTGGACTCCTTTCAATGCCTCCGACAGATCCAGAACGCTTAGAGCGTTTGCGACGTTTACTTTGGACAGTTTTCCATTTCGCCTTTCTTGAGCTAGGAAGCAGTTAGGGAAAGAGAATTGGTCATCCACATCAAGCTCCATTTGGGAAGCTGTATATTCCATTTCATCGCGCTAGTGGTGTATATAATCCACTTGGGGAGAGAGTGCTAGATAGGAAATTCGGAAGAAGAGTTATAGGAAGATTCAGAAGAGCTAGAATTATCTTGCAGACTATTAGAGGGTTGATTGGTGAGTTGTCCAATAGCTGTGATTGATTGGGTACAATCTATTGAAGCCAATTGGTTTTGTCTCTGTGAATAGACTGTGGCGAGGTCTCTTCTGAGTTGCATTTTTTGAGTATAAGGCTAATGTATTTTTTTGTTTTAAAAATTCGCATGCTCTGTATTTTAAACGAAATAATCTTTAACTTGGCCATTATTCTTTTCTTTGTGTTTAGGAACATCTTTTTCAGAAATTTGAGTAATAGTGGGAGGCGAAATAAGGGACAAAGAGACAGTCCTCATGCATAACTTTGGAGAGCATATTGGGTAAGTATGGAATAGTGTGTCTTGCCATGAGATGGTTTTCAAGTTTTGTGTTGGATGAACCAGTTTAGTTTCATTGCTGGATTGTTGAGAGCTAGTACTCGGGATAGGGTTGTTGATGGCTCTTTGGACGGGAGATTGGATCAAGGGCTGCTTTTGTACTATTTGAGGAGTTGGTAGTGTAGGCAATTCAGGCAGATAGGTTGCAGTAACTGCCTGAGTTTCACTACGATTTAGGAGAGGAGTTCTATTAGGATGGGGTTGTGTTGGCGGTTTAAAACACGGAGGCCTGGGGGCAGCTGTAATTGTGGCGTAAGATTGCAATTGATTTGTCTGATATTTTTCATTGAGCTGACGTATATCGTCTTTCCTGCTCAATTTATGTACGGTACATAACTCCAAAACCTCCTGTTCAAACAGGTAAGACGGGCATTTGAAGGAAGGAGCACTGTGGGGTCCTCCACAGTTTCTACAGTTAGGGGTATTTTCACAGGGAGTGTGAAATAATTCTCCGCAGATGATGCATATATCATCCGGTTCCCTACGAGTATTTTCGGGATGACCAACCGTTGACATGAACCAACGGTCTGGGTATCGAGGGTCGAGGGATAAACGCGCGAACACTGTGACTTGTGAACCCTATTTGTCAAACCTTTGTAGGGGGATGAGGGGTTATTAAAGGTTAGCAGTAAACGAGGATTTGGTTTGTCAGGCGAGTCCCTACGAGGGGGAAAATCTATAAATGTTTGTAACAGAAAATCTTTTCTGTTGAAGATTTCTCATAATGACAGCTAAATTTTCGTCTTTCTGTTCATAACAAAAAATAGTGCCTTTACATGTCTTTCTTATTTCATCAGGAGTAGAAATAACAGGAATGTTCGCGAGAGACGTTAACGATGACAGAATGGAACTTTCATTTCTGCTAGCAGCTTGTAGCGAGAATAGGACCCATTTTCTCATAATGTGACTGGAGGCGTCTTTTCAACTCCTAAAACTTTTTCAAGTGCATCGCCCTGACAAGGAACTGGTTGCGTTCTCCAGTAAGAGCTTTGGAGGGTAGGGATCGACAGATGTGATATATCGGAATTGACTGGTGTCGTGCCTGGCATTCCTGGAGGGGGTGCAGCAATTGGAGTAAACGAATGGAGAATCCGACTATGAGGGGGGTACCTTTAGCGGGATTGCCCGGGATCGTGAGCAGCATGGGTATTATGTTGGGCGTTTGCTAGTTCGACGAATCGTTGAAATGTGCAAAGGACCCTCAGGTGCTAGGAGATGGAAAGTAATGCAAAGGTACCTGGTTCTAGAAGTAGTAGGGTCAGGCTGGGAGTAGGACAGATGGTAATTGTTAGTTGATGTTTTTTTAGAACTCGGCCTTGGTTTAAACACGTTTTT
>JABUQX010025240.1:0-2500 GCA_015478945.1 Trachelipus rathkii | reverse complement strand
GCGAGCTTTTCATCAAACGAACAAGTGCGCTAACCTCTTGGTTCTCCTAATGACAAATTCTTTCTGGCCTCTTGCCAAAAACATCTTCTAATAACTTCTGTAAATCTGTCTTTCCTCCTCTTATCGCATCTGATTGGTTCTGTTGCTAATCTCCAACTGAAAAGGGCCAATTCTCTTCGGCCTCCTATTTTTCCTCTAACTCAACCCGTGACGATTCGGGCATTCCTCATCCTCCTCCTTTTCCTTCAGGTGTCCTAGCCTTTGCCTGTGATTACATTACGATCGGGTTGCATGGGCTCCTGAAATCTACGAACATTAGGAAGGCGGGTGCCCGGATGGCATTCCTCCCCGAGTTTTGAGGAGTGTGCCTTCCTGTGCTGACCCCACCTCGTTCAACTTTTATTTCGATCTATGTCTCAATACTAACACTTTTCGCCTCACGTGTTGGAAGGCACGCCACATGGTCAGCGATTCCGAAAAAAGGTGATAGTCCCGCTCTGAATCCTTCTAAAACTATCGCCCTATAGCTCTCACTTGTATTCTATTCTAAGATCTTTGAAAACCCTCTCAACTCTTCATTTCTTAGATCATCTTGAATCTCATCCACTTCTTTCCGATCGCCAGTATGGCTTCGGCGCTTGAAGGTCTACTGGCGATATACTTTCCTATCTTACTGATTTATTGTGTTTTCCGCCCTTAGGACTACGGGGAGACTTGCGTGGTGGCGCTTGACATATCCAAAGCAATTGACCGAGTATGGCACGCGTCACTGCTGCTCTCGAAGCTCCCTTCCTTTGCGGTTCTCCTTCTCTTTGCCTAATCTTGTCAATTTTTCTCTCTGATCTTTCCAAATCAGATCTTGTTGATGGAGCGGCCTCTCCCTCCTTTCCTGTTAATTGTAGTGTTCCGCAAGGTTCTTTTTTATCTCCAACTTCAATGTTACTTTTCATCAACGATCTCCTCAGCTGTACTTCTAACCCTGTTCACTCTTATGTCGGTGACTCAACTAACTCTTCATTCTTCCACTCATTTCAATCTGCTCCCTCTTTTTACTTCTAGAATGCCTCTCGTCTTAATTTCTTTCCGATTCTATTCTCGCTTGATCTGGATAGGATTCCGGGTGGGCGTCGTCTCAACCTTGTGAAATTTAATTCTTTTAAAAACTCAACTTCTTACATCTATCTCCCTCTCTAAAAACACCTTCCAACTTTTCCTATCTCTTTCGACGGCTTTCTCTCGTCTCTCCTGTTGACAATATAAACATTCTTGGCCTTAACATAAACAAAAAAATGTCTTCTTGGAAACCTCACATCACAACGGTTGCTAGGCGGCCTCAAAGAAACTGGGGGTTCTGTTTAGACTGCGAGACTTTTTTTTTCATCTTCTCAGTTGCTCGAGCTATACAAGGGCCTCATCCCCCCTTGTATGGAGTGACTGCTCTCATATCTGTGGGGGGCGGTGGCTCTGGTTTCCACCCGCTTTGGACAGGGACCGAGTCAAAAGGCCAAAAAAGACTCTATAAAACTGTCCGTACTTACACTTCAATTGAACCAACTCTATCTTTGCGGCGCTGATGTTGGTGCACTTATATCTCTCTTCTATAGGTAACCGCAGCGGCAGCGTGCGCTCTAAAGCGGGATCTTGTTCACTCGCGTTAACCATCCACCTCTTACCGGAGATCCTCGATAGCACAAGGCCTGTGCTGTGTACTGACGCAATACGAAAGTTTTGTGTGAAGACTACTAATGGCAACAACTCCAAAGGCTATTTCGCTGCGGCTGCTATCCTTCTTTCCAGCCAACTTCATGCTATCAGTCTGCTGGAATAATCCTTCCTAATCCAAACTCTTTCTGTGTTCCCTTGCTCTGAATTTAATCTCCCGCACTTCAAAGCCTTGCGTCTGTTGTTTCATATGCGTGATGTGTTTGCGTTTAGTTTAGTGTGTTACTTCTGAGGCGTGCAACATTCCCCTCCTTGAATAGGGCTTCGCCCGGGAGTTGGTGGTTACAACTTTTTCGTTAAAAAAAAAATATATATATATATATAATATATATATATATATATATATATATATATATAATATATATATATATATATATATATATTATATATATATACATATATATAATAAATATATATATATATATATATATATATATATATATATATAGTACAACTTATGAGGTCATTAACTGATGCTACCGGCTGCTTGCCTGTACCCCACCATAGAGACCACGCGTTCTTTCAGGTAAGCCCCACAGGGAATACTCCAGTGCAGTTAAACGCGAGTCCTCCGTGAATCACTACGCGACCGGCACACGGAATAGGACCCAATGTTACCTATCTACCTAACCGGGATCAGGTGTGGTTTACGTTTAGATGTAAAACAATGTATGAGCACAGCCCTTGCGCGGTCATATGTGCAACTGGGCATCCCTTCATGCTAGTGTAATACA
Source organism: Trachelipus rathkii (assembly GCA_015478945.1). NCBI lineage: Eukaryota > Metazoa > Arthropoda > Malacostraca > Isopoda > Trachelipodidae > Trachelipus > Trachelipus rathkii. The sequence continues at coordinate 44 of JABUQX010025240.1, read as the reverse complement.
AATTCTGACACCGAGTCCCTTAGATGCGGTACGTCACCACTTCT
>JABUQX010025239.1:30000-57194 GCA_015478945.1 Trachelipus rathkii | reverse complement strand
TTTATTTAAAAATTTTTTTTTGTGGGGTAAGCTTAGAGCTCCTTCCTCTTACTAGAAAAGTAGGATACGGCTACATGAGAAAGTAATCTTAGTTGCCGACGAGATTTGCTGATTAATATATATTACTCCAATTTAAAATTTCATATCTAAATATTCGTATAAATAGCCTAACAGGGTTTTAGGACGAATTTGTATAGCTTACGGATGTAATAAGTGGGTGTAAATTAACTCAGTGATTCTCTATGGAGGTGCCTATCAGTTACTTTACTATAATGTCGATATGTTGAGTTATATCAATCGCTGCAGACTTAGGATCAGTTTTTGGTCACTAAATGACTGATTTTTCTGTGCAATACCATATAAACAGCGTCAGTCATATTTAGTATGTGGCTAAAGTCGCTTTACATTAAGATTATCCAATCCCTTCGTGCTGGGGCACAGGTCTCTGATACTGCCTACAGACTTTGAAATTTCACGGATTCGACTTCTCCCTACTACATTATATTCGAAGTATCTGATTTGTTCACAATAAGATATAGGGTACATTGGCTGGACTGATATTTGATGTAATAAAAGAAGATATGCTCGGATTATGTCGTGTCTATATAAACGTCACTAAATATGCTTATTTACTACTTAAAATTGAAACAGAGATCAGATTATCTCGATTATATTATTGGCTTAATCTTATATTTTTGTAATGGATTTCTTTATTTGGTTTGCGATTAAGTTTTGAATATACATATTATTTACAGGTCATTAAGAAATTAGTCATAATACGCCAGTAGCCCTGAGTACGAAAGACGTACTTATATGCTAAAAGATAAGATTTAGGGGGTATATATCTAGTCTACGATTAAATAATCGAATTGGAACCATAGAACAATATAGGATCTATCGATATATATTATTATTTTAAACGCTTGTATATGAGAATACTACTAAAAAGCCTACCATATTGGGGAGGCGTTATACGCCCATTCACTGGGGCTTTAAATACATTGGAGTTCAGGCTTATAGAACTACGGAATTTACGGACTATTACTCATAGACTATAAAATTTGATATCTCATGACTTTAATATAGCTATGTATACTTGTATAACAAGTAACTCTTATGAAAAACTATATAGTTGCAAATTATAGTGTTTTAAGGCTTGAACATTTGCACTTGTCATTATTGACATACATGTATTACCTGTGTGACGCAGTGACCTCTGGCGTACAGTTGTCACTAAATACCTTAATATATATATATAACTTAATTATATATTAAATTAATCTATATTATATATTATATGTATTATATATTTTTATATATAATAATAGATATATAATTAATATATTATTAATTTTATTATTATTGTAATATATTATAGTTAAGTAAATATTACAGTATGGATGATACGATTGGCACTTACTACCTATATAATTATATGGTAAGCTTTGTGTAAAATTGTCACCATAATAATAACTTGGGAAAATATAAATATATTATATTGGTGTATTATAGCTAAATAACTAAGTGTGTAATATTATTTAATAAGATCTATCTAAGGTGTATTAATATATATCGATGCTAGGGGGTCGCCCCGAGGCTCGACCGTGAATATTGGCGGTCTTTTTGTATTAATTACGCTCACTACTTTTGCGTGTCTGATGTTATAGTTATGTATATGATTAGTGCCTATCTAATCGAACATACTGGAGTGGTGAGCGCAGATCGCGAAATAGGTCGTGTCTGCTACGATATAGTATATCAGTCACTGAGTAGTACGTGTGTGTGATTATGTTCGTTATTTTTCTGTATGTCATTTTGGCATCATGTCATTTGGTAACGCTATGATCTATTTAATCATATACCAGAGATCGAAGAAAGGCAAGATACAACAAGAGGAATAAACAATTAATGCTCGTCTGATTTTATATCTTATATAGCTTCTGGGCTGTGTGACGCTTCAGCTTATGGCCGCGTGATCGGTTTCTCAGGCTTAAATGCATGCATCATGATGCGACACACTGGTAAAAAAAAAAGAAATTTTGCTTGTGATGGGCAACCATAGGGGCTCGCGAACTGCGGGAACGGTAGGGCGCGGGATGTTTGTGGCGATCCGGGAGGGGACGGAGGAATCCCGCAGCGAGCATTGCGTCCGTCTCCGCATCAACGTCTCATAGGACTAGATGTAGCGGAGAGTGTTCTATGGGAGAGCCTCTCGGGCGGGAAAGCGTGGGAATATACCGGGCTACCCCGTGTCTCCCGAAGGCTGAGAGAGCAGCGATTCCTGCTTCGGGGCGGTATACCTTGGGTATACTTTAGTAGAAACAAAATTTTTAAATGTTAAAAAAAAAATTAATAGACAGTCTTTTATTTTAACGAGAAACCAATACAAGGTCTATAAATAGGCCTTTAGTCAGTAGGTTGACGTTATTTTATTACATATCTTTTTTTTATTTTTTGTGATTGTTTTTTGTGAATATTTTTCCCTATCCAAAATTTTACGGGGAGGATTCAAAAATGTATTCTTTTCCCTGTAGCTTTTGTAGGGTTTTTGAGATTAATTGTTTATTTTTTATTTTTTTTATTTTTTTGTTTTTTTTTTCATTTTCGTGGTACCAGCATTGGACATGATTGCAGCATGTACTCGAGTTTGTGGAGAGATGTGAGTATAGAATTAGTTGTCTGTTAGGACGAAGTTTACGTAATGAGTTCTCAGACAAGAGATGAAGGGGACCGCAGACTGCCTCCTATTTAATAAAAATAGAGGTATTGATCGTAGATAGGTCTTAGGATAATTTTGGTGAGTTATATATAGGATTTCAGTGGTTAATTTCTTAGAAAGATTGTTATATATGACATAATCTGATTGAGTTGGACTACACGGCACCGGTGCTTTGAGCCATTAGACGTGATTAACTAGGGAGTTTAAATAAAGCAGATCTTCGATATAAAACAACAATATTTGGTGTGGTTTAATATTAATCTTGTTATTGTAGGGTCTCTGGTTAATAAATTATTAGTCTAGAAAATCAATGGTGGTTATCAATAAAACCATCTAAGTAAATAAAAATTAAATTAAAAAATAAAATAAATAAATTATAAAAAATAAAATTTCTTTTATCTCTTATTATGCTTGAATAATTAACAATAATTTCGATACCCTAAGTAAGTATAAATCAGCTAAATCAAGCCTACAATAACCCAAGTCACGTATTCACTGTCTATTACTCGTATATATCTTCTAATTGATCTTATATTATGATCGTATTGAATATATCAGGTCATATTTATTTATAAAATTATTACTATGTGATTTATTGATCTAATCCTCTACTTTTAAAATCATTTAATATCAGTAAATCTCCAAATAATTGCCCTCACCAAATAATACTTATAATGATCACCTATACTACATTGATCTATAGAATATTGTATTCATAGGGTGGAATCTATTGTATTATATGATTATCAATATATTAGATTCTATTTATAGTATAATTAGTAGCTGTTCTCAGTGTTTCTTTAATAATTTTTTATTATGCGTATTAATTATGTATATATTATTATATTATATATATAATCATGTATTTAACATTACCCTATAATAAAAATATAAAAAATTTTATAAATCTAATAAACCTACTCATCTATAATATCAATATCATGCACCTCTATCTTAGTTATACACTGTATCCGTATATATCGTGATTCATATATTGATCTTTTTTGTAATCTATATTTGAATTTATGATCTCAATATATTTGTTATAAAAGATTAGATCATGTTTATAATCAATATCTCAGTATCAAATATATGTATAAATCAGTAGAATAATTTCTAAATACCATCATAATTCCTAGTAGCCATCTCATACTTTCTCATCTCACAGTTCTGTGATCTATATTTGATCTATTTATATACTATATTGATGCTATTGTAATTTATATATTAAGTCAAAATAGCTAATACAATTAGGATAGATAAGTGTATTTACTAGTACCGTCATTAAATATCCTTAAATATCGTAAATACTAAAACCCATCTAGTCCTGCGTACCTCATCACTTGATTTCAACTCAGTGATATACTATTTATCTTATATATTGATCTATTGTGTGTTACTAGAGTCACTGATTATCGAGGATATAGTACATTTAGTAGTGTTTAAACAAACTAATTAATATAATAAATTATAAAGTATCTCTTATAAGGTATTCTTAGTTACTCTGGGTATTGCACAAAAACACGTTTTATTTAAAAGCAATAAATCCGCATCTTGGTTTTTATCATATAAGGCTATTGTTCTCTCTCGCAACTATCTAGGTGGATATAGTTGTCTTCGATGCTGTCATATGTTACTTGAGATTGGGGATTTTTTTATGGAGATTAGTCTGAATTGTATATTGAAAAGATGCTAGAAGATTTTGACTCGTATCTCATGTTGTTGATCGATTTTCACAACGCAAAACTCAACTAATGGCAAATGTTAGTACTCTATGTGATACAACATATTTTAATTCTTATAATTTTCTTTAGATTCTTAAATTTCAAATTTTCTTGATAATGTAAACTGGTTATAAAATTAATTATTATTTTTTTTTAAGTTTTTACATTTATTAAAAGTAAAAATAGAGAGAGTATTATTATAGATATTAAACTCTATCGTGAAAAAGGTTATAGCTTATTATTTTGACCAACAAAAAAGCAAAAAAAAGACGCATAGAAAGAAGTTTGTATTGCAAATTAACACCTATAATATGATATACAATGAATTCTTATTACCTTTATATTTGAAACTAGGAATATATATAATATAGATATATATATAATACTTATATATATATATATATATATATATATTACCTATAAAAATTATAAAATTAATAATGTTATTAAGGGTTTATACAAAGTTTCAACTATATAGTAATCAATACATGTAATTATAGTAATCTATAACATAAGCATAGTATACATTTAATACGTATAACTTTGTAAGTGTAGACGAACGAAGACATGAGTAGTAGGGTAGAGAAGAGGAGTAGAAGAGTTCTCTACGATGAAGAGAATTGGTGAGTATTTTCTTCACATTATACAAGGATACTGAGAGGTCTAGAATTATCAATTAAGACTTTTATAATTTCACAAAAATTTACTCTCTCATATGCTATTAACGCTTTCAACTTTCGCTATTTTATAATGTTCGATACAGAGCAAGGATAGTTCACAAGTCCAAAGCTAGAATACCTTTAACGTATATAAAGTAGAAGTTGTTCGAGCTTGATTTAACAGTCGTCATTAATCTATATTTTAATATAGGCTGTATATCTCAATCTATTGTAATCTATTTAGAAGAATAGATACTCATGTAAACGAACAGATGAAACGCGCATGTCAATACGATGACCATTATACAGACGATTCGAGTCAATCGTTATATATTTAATTAGACAAATGAGGTTGTACGAAACATTCTTTTAACACCGATAAAGTTGGTTATCTTAAATTTTATACATTTGATAAATTCCACTAGCTTTACTGATATAAATTTAACTTCTCATTTCACAGCTCAGTTAGAGAAGTATACGTATAACGTTAATGTGGTCTGATTTAATCTTAGGGTTAAAAAATAAGCCAAATAAGTGAACATGCGATATATAAGTATCTGCCTGATGATACAACATTTTAGTTCAAAAATTCTCTATTTACTTTTGCTACACTGACACTGTTAGGATTTTATAAGACTGTATTAAGATCCTAGAATTATCTATTTTTCCAACTCTACATGACATATTTGATTTATACGTCACTCTATGATTACTTACAGGTTGTGTTATGGTTTAGTTTTGTCCGACACACCTCATGAAAAATGAGATTGTTATATATTTTTCATTAGTTGAAAGTTAGTGATGGGCATCGATCGGGTGAGGTTTTAAATGAAATTCTCAGGGCTCGATAACAAGGAATCGGTTGGGAAGAGAGAAGCGGATGTCTCTATATAAACTGCTTACACCTATAGGAGGGGTAATGCTCACACTACACCCTAGTTGGGGTGATATCTCCTCACTCTCTAAGGGATTTATACGCACGAGCTCTTTTTTTATCAGTCGGGCTGCTGATACTTAATATTGTGAGTTTTTATGATCAATCTCTAGATAGTAATGTTTGCTGGTATGTATTTGATCATTTTTAAGGTATATATCTATTGGTTAATATGTAAAAATGAGTTTTAATTATATTAATTAAAAAAATTAGGTATATATGTATTTTATTAAGTTTAATATTATACTATATATATATGAAATGTGTATATATAATTATAACTCACTTAGATACTTATATATTGTTATAAGAAGTTAATACATGATAGAGAATTTTAATATGTTTGAAAATGGTAGCTAAGAAATTTGTGTTCGTATTCTCTTTCAGTTCTCTTCGAGTTGAATAGTTGATGAAAACATATATCAGATGCTGACAGAAAGCAATTATGATAGATTTACTTGTTTTAAATAGTTTATGCATGGTTTAAACCAGTTTTTTTGTTTCTTTTATGTGGTTTAAACCAATGGTCTTAAATTCTATGAAGATATGTATTAAACCGATTTTTTTTTCTCGTTTTATATGATTCTGATATAATATATATGTATAAATTAGTTTATGATATATGGTATATATAATTGTCAGCTTATACTAGTATGTAATTTTGTATAGTTAGATAAGCGTTAATATGTGTATATCTATAGCTATTATTTGTCATATATGATATTATCAATAATATGTGTAGATGGGTTTAGTTAGTGTGTGTGGTGGATCAAATATATACTAGGTTGTAAGGATAAGTGTTCTTACTCTCCGTATGCTTGAAAAAAAATATGTGAGTTAGCAGACTGTAGATTGACTTTTTCTGAGCCTTGTGAACAGTTTAGGCTGCGGTTAAAGCGCTTTAAGTAGGATTGGTATAAGTACCATGGCGGATCTACCTTGCTTCGTTTTGAGCTATTGAACAAGATCCAAAAAATTCTTGGATACGGGGAGAGCTGAAGCGAGCTCTTGTGATTCGAGATTGGACTGTCTGACAGTTTCACTGTTTAGCCTGTAGACAGAGTAACTTAGCAGAGGTATGAGTCTCTGAAAATTACGCTGGCATTTATATGAATTAGGTGAAGCGCTGAGTGGGTTAACCTGAATATATTTTTATTAAGTTGCTTTTCGTCTGACGGCGTCTTTTAATAAGAGTTGAAAAGTCGCTTTTAGCATCTGGACGGATAAAAACAATTAGATAGGGTAATTTATAGATTGTCAGGAATAGTTGAGATTTAGAGAGTAATTGTGTTTGATTAAACTTCGAAATGAGAACGAGGACGGGTATCATGCTTGTATATATATGTTAAAATCACTTCTTCGTACCTTTAAAACAGAATAGACCCATTAAAATTGGTTTTCACTAATGTCTGCCTTGATACGTGTTTTAAAGGTTGCGGTTGCGATGGGCCAATTGGTGGTATGTTTTCTCCTTAAAGGAAGAGCCGGTTGCAGCCAAGTGGTTTGCATAGTTTATTAAGAATAAGTGGATGAGCGAGCAATTCGAACCGCAGGGGGTGCAAGACACTAGTATATATATTCGATATATGTATGACTATGTATTGCTTATGTTTATAGGTAGTACTATATAATATTTAATATATATATATATATAATATAATAGTAGTAGTCCTATATGATGGAAGTGTACTGTAAATTATTTTATATATTTTTTTTCATGATCGTAAATGTATTTTCAGGATTATATGAATTATTATTAGATGTTATATAGTCATATTTATATATATATTATAAGTCTATATAATCTATATATCCATAATAGTCTTTCAGTTTGAGGAGACTAAGAAATATTCGATTTACATATGCGACTGTTTCGATAAATATATTTGCTCCGTATTTGACGCGAGTTACGGTATAAGCATTGGTGAAGTGTTAATGTGTGTTGGTTATAAATTTGTCCGGAAAATGTTAAGGTATAGGCATTTGAAGTGGTATAATGAGTTTTATTAATTAAACTTTTATGTTGGTAATAGACATACAACTTGCAATTTATTCAACCATTTAAATTACTAATTCTTATCAAAAATTTATAAATTATTGAATTTATTTCTCGCAAAAAACTGATCTTTGCGTTGATATTGCTAATTTTTACAATAAACTTCCACTAAGCTTCTCTTAAGATTTTCCTTTACTTCTCATAACTTTTATAAGATATTCTTTTAAACTACTAAAATTAACTACTATTTTCTATCTCTACTAAGCTACTAACTCCTAAACTTACTCATAAGATTCTCCTAACTAAACCTGATTATTAACTAACTAACTAACTACATAACTAACTAACTAACCTAACTACTACTTTCTACTCTTTAATAATAAAAAGCTTGTTAACTATATATATATAGCATTAAATATTGACATATATATATATATAATATTTTATATACATTTTTGTAAGATATTTCATAAGTATATATAGAGTATAAATGTTATATATAATTATATATATATTATAAGAGCCTTTTTATTGGTGCTATAATATAGTACTTATGTTGCGTGTATAAGCGGTGAAAGATTTTAGTTCGGAAAATGTAAAAAAAGATCTAAAAAACTAACGCAATTCGATGGGGGCTCGAGCGACGGGAACGCAGGGGGGGAGGCGTTTTTTCCATACCGTAGGGGATGGCGGAGGAACCCCGGAACCGCAATAAAAGGAGCTTGGGGGTCCGGAGACCTCGCGAGGGGGGGAATAGTTATTACCCCGTAGTTTCCTAGAAGGCGAGAGACCCCGATCCTGATTCGGTGCGGGTATAGCTTAGAGGGTAATTGGGGATTAGTTAAAAAAAAAAGCTTATTGTTGTTTCAGCATTTATGTAGTAGTAATATTGTATTCTTCTCCTCAATATTATCTATTATTAACAAAAAAAAATAATTTTTTTTTTTATTTTTTTTATTTTTTTTAACTAATTATTTATTTACCAGAACAATTTCAAAAATGTTTATATTGTCCGTGTAGCTATTGTAGTTTTTGTAGATATTTAATTTTCTAGTTTTTTTTTGACTTTTCGAAACTAAATTTTCATGCATTTGCAGCATGTGCCACAAGATTAATCAGTAGAACTTCGTGCCCATTATGTAGTCTTTAAGATATGGATTGGTTTTCTTCTAGAGGTTTATATATTTTGCTTTAGTATATATATATTATCTATAGTATTAAATAGTTGAGATTTAGTAACTAATTAGGTGAGTATGGTAGGTATGTATATATATATGAACTGTTATATAGGGATTAGTAATATATATATATTGTGATTATATATATTGTAGATTTTATCTTAGATTATATATTATATATATTATTATATAGATATATATATAATATATATATATAATACTTACTAGCTTATTTATATATAATTTATTAATTTTTATATACTAGGTAAGTAAATATAAGCTTAATATATATATATAATAGTATAGTATATAGCTGTATATATAGTAGTATACTGAGTCTGACCTTGCTTATTAGACCGCAACGCGGGCAAAGTGATAAAGGTGAATGAAGGGTGATTAAAGGGTACGCCGCGAAGCGACAAGGTGAATGCGCTCATATTATTCTATATTTACTATATATTCTATAATTCTTATAGATTTCTATGAGTAGACCTTTTTTTTCTGGTGTTAAGGTTAGGTACCTATGTAAGCGGGTTTGTCTCTGTTGCACGGGAATAGATCATATATAAGGTAAGGGAGTAAGATATGGATGTATATTATGAATATGTTTGCTTATAGATTGATGCTTCTTCTACTGAGTTATTACCCCCACCCTTTTCTAGCTTTTCTAGCATGACTTCCTATCGTTCAGAATACACAATAGTTGGTGTCTATTCCTAGGTTATAGGTACTGGAGGATCGATTGGTGTAATAGGTTAAGATTGCTGGCGGTGCTTCCTTACTACGAGTTAGTATTCCACCTTTGCCACTTTCTAGCCCTCTAGTGCGATTATCGTTGGTGAGGATATAGATCCGATATTGTTCTGATTAGTCATAATGGCACTGCTGAATGATTCCATGTGGTTTATCGACGGAATCGGATTCATTCGCTACAGAGTTAAGTATTAGAATATTACGCTTCAGGGACTACCGCCATTTCCTACATTTTTTTGTTGAAAATACACTTTTGGGTAAGGAGGGTTTTAAAGTATGTTTTGAGGATATGACCAGAGTCGATTGCTTGCTATTGCGGCTTTGTTTTATGAGACGTGGGTTTCAGCGTTTGGGTTTTTAGAACGCCGCAACATGCGTTTTTCGATAGATGGCGGTACCCTTCGTCAAAAACCGTATCATGACGGGTGTCAAAAAATGGGGTATGATGTCTCTTTATAATGTGATTCAGTAGTGTTATATTCCGTAGAATAGCACAAGTACATAGGCCAGCAGGGGTCATTTAGATGGGGGTTAGAGAAAGTGACCCAAAAGAAATAATCTTAGCAAAAGCGATGGGTTAGAGTCCATAGTATCTCTGTCAACGTTGACACAGTCTACTGTTATATGTGTGTTAGACTTGTTGCATCCAATTGTTTCAAGCGACTTACGTTAAGGGGGGTGGGTCTCTTGGGTTTCTGCCTAATTTTAAAATGGACTTGAAGCTGATTTTGTGAGCGTATAGAAGAGCATAAATGAAATAGAATGGCTTAGTCCTAATTTAATTGAGAAATATATGGGAGCGGAGCAGGAGCGGAGCGGAGCCGAGCCGAGCTGTGGTTGCGGTTGCCATCTTGTTATTTTGATACGCCAATTAAGCATTGTTATTTTTACCATGGTGTTAATGGTGTGAATATTTTTTGAGGGTTTCAGTTTGGCATTAAAGTGGTTCTTCTAGCTTCTAGACGTACATAATCTACATTTTAGAAAGTATTCTGCAGGGTTTTCACGCATATTGATGCTAATCTGGTTTATGTTATAAGGTACGTAGAGGCTCGATTGATTGTATATTGCGAAGTGTTTGTTAGGATATGCTGCTTTATACGAGTTGAAGTACCCAATTCCCTTTTCCTAGCACTTATCTTTAGCAATGACATGTCTTGTCAGTAAGAGATACACTAATATATTTGAGTGTTAATCCTATGTTGGTGTTGAGGTGTTGGAGGATTAGTTGGTGTGTGATGTAGAAGTTGGTTAGGATGGGTTACTTGATACGTAGTTAGTACGTCCTACCATGCGGCTTTTTTTAGTGCATGTATTCAACTTTTGTTTTATATTTTTCGGAGACTAAAGAGTTAGAACTTTGGGTCTACTCTATGTTTTGAGGTATACCGAGTTGATTTGCTAGCTTACGAGTGGATCCAAGAGATTTCTTGAGGTCTTTTGCACGGTGTGCGGTAGCTCCCCGATATATGGTATTTTTTTTAAAGGTTTTTGGTTTTTATATTACTATTCTCTTCAAACTGGGTACCATGGTTGTTGAAGGTCCCGCCTGCCTGGGTCCGAGGGTTTTCCCCGTCGCCGCGTCCAAGGAGAGGAGGGGGTCTGAGCCCCCCCAAAACCAGAAAAGGACTTAGAAGGTTGATATTTGAGTTAATAGAAGAGAATAAATGAATAGGACTCTGAGATTTTTTTGTGTTAGTTCTGGTTGCATGAGATGCGAAAAGCCCGGAGCCGGAGTCGGCGTCTGTGATGTGGGAGCCAGACTGGAATATACTGGCTCTTTAGCTGTGCATATTGAGATCAATGAGTGTGTTTCAAGACTAGATTTCGAATTATAGGGAGGTAGTATTCATAACGCCCAAATATGAGTTTGAAAGCCCCTCTCGGAAGGAGAAAAAGAGAGAAAAGCAAGAGTGCAAGACAAGGTTAGGAAGAAGAATCTTGAATATGTCCAATGTAAGTACAAAAGAAGAAGGAACGAAGAGAAGAAGAAGAGAAGTTAGTAAGAAGGGAAGAAGAAGAAGAAGAAGAGAGAAGACGAAGCTCAGAGAAGAGAGAGAGAGATTAGAAGAAGAGGAAGAGAGGGAGAAGAAGAATGGAAGAAGGAAGAATTATGTTTAGCGAGCAGCGATAACTAAACTTGCAATTTTTGATAGTAAAGTAAAGTTAAAGTTAAAGTTTATAGATTAAAGTTAAGTTAGTATTAATATAAAAATGTAAATTGAAGATTTATATTTTTTCATGTGTTTAAAAATTTACATTATTTTTCATATAATATTTGTTGGTTTTCAAAAAATTTTGTTTTTCAAAATTTTTTTGGTTTTCAAAATTCATTTTGGTTTTTTCGAAAAACATTGTGGTTAATTTTTTCGAAAATCATTTTCTTTTGATGAAAAAACTGTTTTGTTTTTTGAAAACATTTCTTTTGGGATTCAAAACCAATTTTTTGTTTATTTTGAAAAACATTTTTAAAAAATTGTTTTCTAAAAGAAAAGATTGTCAAATTTTCCACGAAACATGACTTTATTGACCATAAGGCAATAAGGCAGTAAAACACTACGAGAAAAGAGCCCCGCCGGGGCCCCAGCGCCTCCTCATGCCACATCATGCTTCTGGTTTTTACTGCTTTACCAATACTTTATTTAATAAATATCAAAAAAGAAATGCCTCTCTTTTTTTCATTCTTTTACAACTTAGCGAACCATAATAATACATTGTAAGGGTGAGTTAAAACAAGATTTTTTAAATTAAAAATAATTTTACACTGAAAAAGTGCATACATTGCTATATAAAAAAAATATTGATAAAGTTATTAGTATATATATATATATTATAGATATCTTATATATATATATTAATAAGATAATATATATTAATATATTATATAGTATATATATATATATTATATATTTATGATATTAATATATACTATATTAATATATATATATATATATATAAAGAGATATAGCGCAATGTTGTTTACATAAAGGTATTTTTAAATTAAACAGAACACACATACACACAAGTTTTTTTTAAATATTTATTTTATATATTTATTTATATATATTATTATTGGTATATTATTTATATAAGATATAATATATAATATATAGTATATATAATATATATATATATATTAATATATATATATATATATATATAAGTATATATATTATATATATGTATATATATATAAGTATATATAATATATAATATAGTATTACGAGATATACAATGTTGTTTAATTACAGATTTTTTTAAAAATATTACAGAACACAAGTTTTTAAATATATATATTTATATGATAATATATATATATATATATAATATATATATAATATGTTATATATATATATTATATATAATATATATAATATATTAATATAAGTATAATAGTATATATATAAATTCTATATATTTATATATAATATTAGTATATTTTTATATATATATATATATATAGTATAGAGTAGATATATTATATATATATATTATAAATATATATTTTTAGATAGTATATTTTAGTATTTAATATTTATATATATATTATTATATATGTAATATATAATATATTTATATAATTTGATTATATATATATAGTATTTTACGTATGGTATATATATATACGTTGTATATAATATATATATATATATTTTTTATATATAAATATTATACATTTGGAAAACATGGGTTTTTATGGAGTTGAAACTGGTACTCTCCTATAATAAGTTCCCAAGCTGTTTCCTTTGAATAAATAGGATAAATGAATAGACGAGCAATATAAACAAATATTAATCAGCATATTTCAGGGTCTATAGAATTCTGCATTTTATCATGCCAAAGAGAATGTTAAAACGGTATCAACATATATTGTCGTAAGCAAGATGGTATAATTCATTTCTATTGTAAATGGTTTTCCCCACATAAAACTTAGTGTGAATTTTATAAAAAACATATAGGTAGATGTATTAATTGTAGTGTATAGTACGATGTAGATGCTCAGTTATATTTTCTTTAATTTTTTACAATGTTGTAATATTTCATTGCGAATGTAACAGGAATTTTTTCTGTACGGTAGATGAATGTAGTTCGCTGAGTAAGGTTCAGTATATTATGTACATAAGTAGCTTTTAACATCTATCACAATATGAGAAACACATCTATTCTAGTATCCTCTCGCTTGTTTCTATTGATAGATTACTATGACAAAGATTGTTACCAGATATACTACTCAGCCTTACATTCTTGCGGGTATCAATATAACGGAGAACTTCTTAACAGAATTGATTGGTGTATCATGACAACCTATCGGTAGATACGGCCGATGTGGATACATTTAGGTTTACGAAGTAAATTAAAGTAGCTTTCGGGAATAAAAAGGTCCTCGATAATATTGTTCGTTAACGAGTTTGGGAGTGTGTAGAAGAGGCATGGTGTTTAGGCTCAGTGTGGAATGCGTAGTTACTGAAGCAAACTTTTTGTATATAAACAATTAAATTATAGATATATGATATTCTTACAATCCATCAGAAGGAAAGTAAACAATGTATAGCGAACATAATTTGCCTTTCAACTCAGAAAGTCATCTACTCACGTGCGATTTATATTTCGTTACAATAAGAAAGCTCAAAATACAATATAGATTTAGATAGGGCAAATCTATAATGATAATATATCCATCCATAATGAACATGTTTCGAAGCTATCAATGACCTGTGGCATTTGCTCGAATATAATTCTCAATACCCTAACTTTTTTCAATGTGTCATTTAAAACGACAGATTTGGCACAGACACAGAAAAGAAATTTGCGCATTTGGGTCTGCGAGTTCTCTTAAAATATGCAATAAATCTTTCACTATTCCCAGTCATAGATAGAGAACCGTCTGTACAAACGCTCACCAAGTTAGTAAAATTTAATCCAATATCGCAACATTTATTTGAGATTCATCCAAAGCTATTTAGTAATAAGTATTTTCATTTTGATTTATTTTTTGAAGATGCTGAGGTACATTGTGAGCTAACTTATGCTGCTGATCTGTATTAGTTCTTCTTAAAAGGTACGTCTTTATATTTATTAACTTTATCTTCAACAATGTAATCCTTTATAAGTTCTGCACCACTAAATGGTTCACGTTTTTTTTTAAAGCAAATATGCTACTTTATAACTTGCCTCAGTCGTAGTAGGGTCTAACATTAAATGGAATAATTGTCTTTTTTTACGCTTTCTTAATTTTAATTTATCTAGTGCAATCTTTTGAGCCTCATCCTCTTATATGGCATATTTATAGTCATTATGAGTAACATAGTACTGGTGTGCATTTCTTTATTGTAGAAATTAAGGTATTACAGAACAAGCAAGTCATTTTACCAATATTAAATAGCACAAAAAAAATTGTAATTCACATTCATCATTTAAAACTCTATTTACTTCTTGCACAGTTTTGTTTAACTCTTTTAGACATAATGGACTTGTAAAAAACAAAACAAAAAGAGTAGAGATAAATTATTGATGGTAACAAGGACGTCATCGAACTAATCAAAGCAAAATGCACATATCAATAAACAGATACACATGTGTGTATGCAACACCACTGGGATTAAATTAAACTAACTGACACTTAAATACGAACGAAAAATTCCGGAAACACTAACTAACTTTAACTGTTAAAAGACACCCTTCATGAAGATGCGTTAATTTTTCTTATTTTTATTTTTGTATATTTTGTACATTTGAGAGTGAATGATTTATAAAATATTTCGTTCACATTTGGAAAGATGCTTTTATCATTAACTATTAATTATTTTGTACGATTTACAACTATATCCCATGTACTATTGTAACTAATTATAATTTATGTTTCTCAAATAACTAAGATTTGTATTATTGTAACTAATTCGAATTTATCTTTCTTAAATAACTTTGATTTATCTCGATAAGCCACACTTGATGGTCCAGAATGCCATATGTAGCCTTAAGGCCGCAGGCTCCACACCAATGGGTTAAACTGACAGGAAAGGTATTTAAAGCAATAAGAGGCCTGAACTAGAGAAAATATGCTTTCGTGGAGAAAAATAAGATTAAAAAATAATAAAATTTCCCCCCCAAAAAAATTGATTTCAAAATCTCTTGAATTCTCTCTTACTGCCGATTCAAAAAAGTCTTATCTTGAAACAGAAGGAAGTTAAAGGATTTCAAAGAGACGGTTGAGAAACCTCCCAAAATTGCGACCCTTGTGACTTCGAAACTAATAGCTCAGCGACAATATTTTGTAGTCATAGCTCTCAAGTGATCATGAGGAGTTAAGGAATTAGTAGAGGTATAATAAATATATCTACTCTGAAGTAACATCGATATGAATATGTTCTTTAATATACTCATAATTTAGAGTAAACACCTTTTAATGTATATTCGTGTACCTAGAAGTCTGTTCTTCGAGATTGATATGAAGATTTAGTTCTAATATGTAGTGATGCATGTCACCAATACAGGAAGAGTTCTTTCCTGTGTGAGAGAATATCATCAATTTCGACCATTGTTGTGTAGTGAGCATACAAAGTTTCTTCAGATCTTGAAGCAACAGTGTATAATGTTCATGCAATATAATAAAGAGTCATTTTAATACTACATTATGACGAGACATACGAGCTAAAATTGTTAAACTCAATAGAGGTGAATGAATAAACTATGAATAGATAATAACAATAAGAGTATATATAAATAACATGTAATAATATATAAAATATCTAAGGTAATGAGAGTGAGACTAAATATTAATAAGTGATAATAAATAAATAATAGCCTCCTTACTGGAACATTCTTAGCGCGAACCTCGATGAGTCCCATAGATACGAAATATACGTGTATGGAATCCAGTGACTATATCTGATACGATTCTGTCTGAAAGACTTCATAAGAGATTTACTCCATTAGAGTGGCTTCAATATGTGCATCTGACAGTATAGGTGTATGCGCAACCTAATTCGAATGTGCAAAAAATATGAATGTCGAAGAGATATATTGTACCTCTCAGAAGACACAATGCGCATGATATTCCTGCAGTTATTCAAAAGAAAGATATAAGCATCTCAGATTAATAAGTGTTATATTATAAGCGGAGAGTACATAAATAGGTGAATGAGCTAAATGGTGACTCGCTTAAATATATCAGTAGCTAAAAATGGAATAATAAGGAGAGTGAGAAAAATTATAGACTCAATGAGTATATATGTAGAGGCACCTATAGATGCGAGAAGAGCGTAAATGGATCTTTTCAATATATGGTGTAGATCATTGAAGACACTTCCATTTCTGTTAGTATAAGTGTAAATATTGCGAAGAAACTGTGGCCTCGAATAAAGAAAGTATAAGAATATAAGAAGAATATAAAAGAGGAAAAAAAAAAACGATTGAGCCGTATATATAGATACAAAATCAATAAATCTGAGAGATTCTGGGATATATACTTGTAATTGGTTTTATATCATCTCGAATGATTATTAATTTTTCCGTCACAATACCTGAGTTCTCAGAGAAGGTCATATATGCTGACTCTTTCTCCAGCACACATTTGAATAATTCTCTCTGGTCATTCTATTAAGATCTGACTGGACCAGTACACAGATGAATTGTAATTAGAGAAAAAGGGATATAGATCAGGAAGGATTTATCTTAAAAACATGTAGATATTGAATCATATTATACTCTTCCTCTGCTCGATCGATCTGAGTTACCATTTGCTTCAAGAGTAAAGAATAATTGTATTCACACAACGGTCTCTACATTACTACTGCCGTAAAGCGTGACACTGTTTTCATTCCTCAATCAGGGGTCCGTTCAGTGCAACTGCAGCGGCGACTCTAGTGCAGATGCGCGAGAGAACACAGCATTTGAATAATTGGTAAATCTGAGTATACCACTGACACTACAGACACATCAATAACTTAAACTATTACACACAATTTAAGTATATCTACGAAAGTTCCCTCTCTGAGGTAGCGTGCAACTACCACTAATGGATGAATGTGTACTGAATTTACTCCTCTCCCGTACCAAAGAGTCTCGCTCGAGAATAAAACTATAATACCCTCCATTAAAACGCTTTATTACACAACTTCAAGATCCACTATCAATCAGCCATCTTGCCTCCGTTCTGATCAATGTTTCACCAGTAATTTCAGTCTTATACCTGCAGAAATTGTTTACCATTATTCAAAACTTGGTCGGCACTCACCCATTTTCCTCCCCTGTTGCTAATAAACCTCATCCCCAATAAAGGAATTAAACCAATATATACCCTTAGAATTGTACCATCATACCACCCACACACAGTCATTATCACGTCATCATTATACTGTTATTATTATACAGATTTTCAAAGGGTTCTTTAGTGCATCCACTACATCCATTTTCATCATATCAAACGAAAGCACCATCCCATATTCATTATTCTTAGCAGATCCCCTTATTCTATTCTTAACCTTTCGCGCTTTTCCTTCCAGGAGAGCTTCCTAATTCCCTTGTATGTCCCCATTCTATCCTCCTTCAAACTGTTCATTACCTCTCTTTTCTCTTACATATGCATCTTTAGCATTCCTTTTTTCCTCCTTATATAATTTCCAAGCATCTTTCTTTGAAACTTCATCATTTGCTTTTAGTACTTTCAACCAACACTTTCTTTTTTACTTTTTAACTGCTTGCATCACTCTTCATTCACCACTCACTGTTACATTCTTACTTCCTACTTTTAGCCACACCCACATACTTCTTTTGCACTGCCTACAATTGCTTCCTTCATTTTGCTTCCAGATTTGTTTCATTTTTAACTTGTTCACATTCAATTGATTTACTTGCGAGTGTTCTTAACATACTTATCCTTATTACCTTTGTTCACTTAAAACTTCTCACTCTTAATTTTACCCAATTTTCCTTCCGTATCACCTTTCCTCTCCATCCAAAGTCCCACTAACTTAATTTTTACATAGAACAAACAATAATGATCCGATAATCCATTTCCTAAACCCCTCACTGATTTAACATCCAATACATACTCCAACATATACTTCTTCACCAACACAAAAATCAATCATACTTTTCACTTCGAATACCATCTCTACCTACACCACTCTTAGTATACTTATGGATACTCTTGTGTTTAAAGAAAGTATACTTACACACATACCTTTTCCCTCACAGAAATCAATCACCTTTCCTACCACCATCCTCATTTTCTTCTGACATTTTATTACCCACCTGTTGTACAATGTTTGATTGATCATTTATTTTTGCCCAGGTCATATATATATATATATATATATATATATATTATATAATATATTATATATATATATATATATATATATATAATATAATAATATATATATATATATAATTAGGGATGGAGGCAAGTATCTGGATCGGCCTTTTTTAGCCAAGTTTTGCTAATCCAGTATCCGCCGGATAACCGATAATACTTCCCTAGTAGGTTCTCCCTCACGTTGGGGGAAATATTCCAAATAATTTGAAAAATTATATAATATATATATATATATAATATATTATATATATATATATAATATATATATATATTATATATTTATATATATATTATAAATATATATATATATATATATATATATATATATATATATATATATATAATATAATATATATTATATATTTACTTGTTTAGAATTTCGATGTTGAGTACCAATGTTATATTATTTTATTCATCATTTATGTTGACTGTACAATACAATTTATCTGAAATTTGGTGGTGACACGTTTCATAAATTATGGTAAAAAATATGGTAATATTAAAATATTATAATAATATTTTATAAAAATATTTAAAATATATGGTAAAAATTATGATATCTAATAATGAATTTTAAGGCTACAAGACACATGTTAATGCAATTTTTACAACCACAATTTTATTCTCACGTTTAGTATTGTAATTACTAAATAGCAGTAATTACCACTGCTTATTTTAACTTGTTTAAGCGTTGTATTATTTACCAGTATATTATAAAAATATTAAAATATATGGTAAAAAACATGATATTAATAATGGAATTAAGCTACCAAAACACATGTTAATGCAATTTTTTCCACCACAATTTTATTCTCTCACGTTTAAGTACTGTAATTACTAAATAGTAATTACCACTGCTTATTTTATATTGTTAAAGCATTGTATTATTTACCAGTATATATACGCACATTCTCAGAAATTTATAAAAAAAAAACACGAATTTATTCTCAATGTTACCCGCCTTCAGTGATAAAAATATAAAAATCAGAGCAAATGTTAGGGCAACAAAACTTGATAAAATGCAATGTTGGAAATAAATATACGTCTTGCTATTAAGAAAAAGTGGTGCTATGAATAAATGCGTCAATATTGATTATAACTTTATAGGACCATCTTAAACAAAATATATCGATATTGTGATATCACGAAGCTATTATAGTAAACACTTCTATATCATTTATAATAGATAAATTTTACATCAGAAATAAAAGAAACCCGTTTAAAACATGATCCTTTGAAGAAAAAAAAACAAAAACAAAAAAAAACGATTTTTTGGTGTTGCTATACAAACGTACAAAGATGGCCAACGTGGTAAAATATATGTGACTATAAATTTTGGCATTCCACTTAAATTCCACAATTTTTTTTGGTAGTTCTCTAACTGCGGAATGATATAGGCATTCCGCTAACTGCAATTCCAACAACATTTTTTCAAATTATCGCAATTGGCAATTCCTCAATTTATTTTGGTATTCCGGAATTGCGGAATTGCGGACTTAAATTGCGAACATCCCCTCCGATATATATATATATTATATATATATATATATATATAATATATATATATATATATATATATATTATAAATATATATATATATATATATATATATATATATATATATAATATATTATTATATAGGTCAGCCTCCAGCATTAGATGGTCCCATGTATTGTAAAAAAAAAACTATGATAGCCATAAAAAACTGAATACATTTTTTTGAAAATCAGCGCACATTGTAATTTAGGAAAATGAAAGAAGAAATAAAATAAGTGAGATAAAAAAAAGTATAATAATAAAACTAGGTTTCATAATAATAATGATTCTCTCGTTCCCCCAAATTTTCGCGTTCCAAAGTCATGAGTCCCCAATATTTTCTTTTCAATGTTAAGGCGAACATACGCGCCATGCGCACCACACACAAAACACACACACACACACACTCTCTATGATAGATAGATGTTCTAGAGAAATTATCTTTTTTTTAGATTATCGGACATGAGGTAAAGGTCACTATTTTTCGATTTAATTTTTTAATTCAATTTACTTTTAATTTTTATTTTTTAATTTTTAATTTTGCCATTATTTTTTAGTTTCCCCTAAAAGTATTGAAAAGATATAAGGGAAACGTTTATTTTTTATGGGTATCATGTTTAAATTAAGTTGGGAAACGTACGATTATAATATTTTTTGGAGTTATTTATTAAAATTAATAATTATTAACTTTTTTTTTTAGTTCTTGCATTACAATGTACGCTGAATTCTCAAATTATTTTAAAACTGTTAATTTGGATATAGTGTTTTTTTGCGTAAACGTCCACCACCTATTTTTAAAGACTGGACCATTTATTTTTATATATATATATATATATTATATATATTATATATATATATATATATATATATAATAATATTATATATATATATATATATAATATATATATATATATAATCCCGGTATTAGCGTCGGGCGGGGTGACGTTGGCCACTTTTGAGGTATAACTTCGTCTCCCACTTCCCCTAATACACTTTTTTGGATTTTCTTTTTCTTCTTGAAAATCAAGGCCCTATAGTAGGTCATAAGCCCACACAAAAAAATAATAATGTAATTCTAATAATCATAGTTTTATTAAAAGTTTAAAAAATTAAGCTCATTATAACTGAATATAAAGGGGTGAATTGGGCCACCATTGGGGGTGAATTGGGCCTATTTTAAATTCCTCTTTTATGTATTTTTATTCAATTTTATATTTTAATTTTTACTTAATATAGAAATTGTTTATTATATTAAAAATTAGTAATAAGTAATTAAAATTTTAATAATAATAAATAAAATAAGAGTAAAAATGTGGTAGCTCAATTCACCCCATTCGTGGGACAAATTTTGACACTTTTTTGAATTTATATTTTCCATATAAATATTATTTTTTATTTTAATTTTTACCTAATATAAGTAACTGTTTATTATATTTAAATAGCTATACGTAATAAAAAGTCAATAATAATATAGGCTACATAAAATAAGAATAACAATGGTGGCCCAATTCACCCCATCATCAATTTTTATGTGGGGGGGGGATGAATCAGGCCAAGTTAGGCCCAGCGATTTAACCACTATACACTGTTTGGAACAAAAATTTAGTTTGCCAGTTTAAAGCTAACATGCTCAACTGTATACACTGAAAAAATATATAATTAAAATCTGTCCATAACTTTTCATTTAACCCTAGAACACATAGCTTTAAAACATTTATATAACGGTTATCTTATGTCCAGCAGACCGCCATTTTAAGAAATTTTTATAAAATAATTATTGCCATTTTTTTTGCTTTTTTTAAATTTTATTGTATATTTGCATCATTTCCCTATTTATTTATGCTTTTACATATTGAATACGTAGAATTTTTGGGGACCAATTTCAAACTCTTAGAAACTATCATATTGTAAATTTTTTATAAAAAAATATTTACGGTCTGTCAGACATAAGTTATGTGATGTAGGGTTTTAAAAGCGTTCTTTTAACTGAATAAATATTCTACTGGCGTTGAGACGTCAAGAATGCCGCGATTTAAACTCTCGTATAAAAAGGGCCTTAAACACATTGTAAAATAAATAGAAAAATACTTCAATTAATATAACATTTAATAAACACACGAGAGCAAAAAAAAAAATAATTTTTTTTATTTAGTCACCCCGGCCCGACGCTATATAACAGACTGCCGGATATCCGGTATCCGGCTAGTTCACTATCCGATATCCAGCTGGATATCCGGTTAACTTCCAGCGGGATATCCGGTATCTGGCTAATTCACTATCCGGCCCATCCCTAATATATATATATATATATATATATATATATATATATATATATATATATATATATAATATTATATATATATATTATATATATATATATATATCATATAATATATATATAGGGTGGCCGCGATAGTGAATTAGCCGGATAGCCGGATATCCGGCTGGAAAGTTAACCGGATATCCGGCCGGATATATCGAGATAGTGAATTAGCCGGATTACCGGATTATCCGGCCGTCTGTTATTTATAGCGTCGGCGTGGTGAACAAATGAATTTTTTTTTCTCATCGTTGTAGTACTACAAGTTTAATTTAGATTATCTTTAATTTTCTAGAGAGTTTATATTTTTTAAAAAATATAATAAATTAGTGTATAAAATGTCCTTAAATAGAATTTTACATTATTTAAAAAATGCGAGTTTTTTTTTTAAAAACTTTGTTTTAAATGAAATGTTATGGACAGATTTTTAATTATTATATTTTTCAATTTTTAGACTTGAGTCTGTTAGCTTTAAACTGGCAAAACTAAATTTTTGTTCCCAAACAGTGCATAGTGGTTAAATCGCTGGGCCTAACTTGGCCCGATTTCCCCCCTCCCCCCCCCCATAAAAATTGATGGATGGGGTGAATTGGGCCACCATTGTTATTCTTATTTATGTAGCCTATTTATTATTGACATTTTTTATTACGTATAATTAAAATATTAATATATTAAACAGTTACTTATATTAGGTAAAAATACTAAAATAAAAAATGAAATTTAAATGGAAAATATAAATTCAAAAAAGCTGTTTCAAAATTTTGTCCCACGAATAGCGGTGGAATTGCCCACAACATTTTTATTCTTATTTTATTTATCATATTGAAAATTTTAAATCTTTTTTCAATTTTAATATAATAAACAATTTCTATAATAAGTAAAATTAAAATATAAAATTGAATTCATACATAAAAGAGGAATATAAAAAGATGGCCCAATTCACCCCACAATGGTGGTTCGATTCACCCCTTCAAACTGAGTTTAAATGAGCTTTATTTAAACTTTAATAAAACTATGATTATCAGAATTACATTATTATTTTTTTGTATGCTTATGACCTATACTATTAGGCCGCCTTGATTTTCAGAAAAAAAAAAATTCAAAAAGTTTATTAGGGGAAAGTTGGGGAGACGAAGTTATACCCAAAGTGGCCAACGTCACCCCGCCCGACGCGTATACCGGATTTTATATATTATATATAATATTATATATATATATATATATAATATATATATAATTATATATATATAATATATATATATATATATATAATTATATATATATATATATATTATACATCACCGGACGGGTAAATTCAGAATCTTGGGGCAATTTCAGAATTTTTAGTTTTTAGTGTTTTACGAAAAAAAAAAAAAAGTTTACAAAAAAAAATTTTTTATAAAAAGTTTTAAAAAACTAACAGGTGCAGTGAACTGCCAAAAAAAAGTTTTTTTTAAAAAATATTATAAATAACCTAGATTTTTTAATTTTTCTAAAAAAAAAAATTTTTTTTTAAAATTTGTAATTTTTGATTTATAAGGTCTTTGTAGTACGAAAAAATAAAGCAAAATTTTTTTAAAATTTTGAATCACTTACTATTTGATAGTACAGGTTTCAAGCTATGTATACATATAAAAACATAGTGATAGCACTTTTTCATTAAAAAGTTTATTTTAACATTTAAAACCCTGGTGCAATTTCAGATTTCCATTCTATTCCCCCCACCACCCCCCTCACCTTGACTGGGGTGGCCAATTGACTCAGTAACCAGGGGAATCGACTCGGAGGCATCGGAAACCCATATAAACATACCCGAAAACAACAAAAACTAAAAAGTAGCTAAAAAATTGCTAAGGGTGTCAGATTTAACAAAAAATCAGCTAAATCTGGCAATGCAGCTAATTTATCTAATTTATCATTCTTACTTACTACTAACACGTTAGTGAAGGTTCATTTCAGCTAGTGTCAACCAAAAATGGGTAAAAATTTAATTATTTTTTTTTAGGATTTTCTGAAATTTGCCCCCCAAAAAAAAAAAATTTTTCCTTCTCTTTTAGACATTTTTTAAAAAATTAGTTTTACTTATTTTTATTTTTTTAATTTCTTTACACTTTAAATGATTGCCAAATGCCTATATTTTATTATTTGGAAATAGAACTAATTTCTTTAAGTGCTATAGTTTTTAAGTTACAGTTACTTAAAAACCAAAAAAAGGCCAAAAAATTCTGAAATTACCCCGGTTGACGGTTATAATATAATATATATATATATATATTATATTATATATATATATAATATATATATATATATATATATATATATATATATATATATTATATGGCCAGTCTCCAGATTTGGTGCTGTGTGTATTAACTAAAAAAAAAAAACACTATCTCTACATAAAAACTTAATATATTTTTTGAATTCAGCGTACATTGTAATGCAAGAACTAAAAAAAAAAAATTAATAATTATTAATTTTTAATAAATAACTCCAAAAAATATTATAATCGTAAGTTTCCAAACTTAATTTAAACATGATACCCATAAAAAATAAACGTTTTCCTTGTATCTTTTCAATACTTTAGGGGAAACTAAAAATAATTGGCCAAAAATTAAAAAATTTAAAAAATAAAAATTAAAGTTAAATTAAAATTGAAAAATGTTAAATGCATATAGTGTAGGTTTAGGTCAGGTCAGGTCATCAAAAAAAAAATTTAATTTCTCTAAACAATTCTATCTATCATGAGTTGTGTGTGTTGCGCGCTTGTGCGCGTCATGTTCGCTTAACATTTTGAAAAGAATATATTGGGAGCTGACTCATGACTTTGGAACATGAAACCTATTTATTAATTATTTATTTACTTTTTTTTATCTCACTTTATTTTATTTCTTCCATTTTCTCCATACAATGGCTGCGCTGATTTTCAAAAAAGTATTTCAGTTTTTATGTAGCTATCATAGTTTTTTTTTACATAATGGGACATCTAATCTGGAGGCTGACCTTATAGTATATATATATATATAATAGTATATAAAATATTATATATATATATAATATATATATATAATTATATATATATATTATATATATCTCAGAGGTGACTCCTACACTCAGTTCCGCAATTGGGGAATACCAAAATAAATTGAGGGATTGCAATTGCGATAATTTGAAGTAAAAAATGTTGCGGAATTACAGTTAGCGGAATGCCTATATCATTCCGCAGTGTTCACGAGGACTCCAAAAAAAAAATTGTCTGTTTCAGTTGGAATGGCCAAAAATTATAGTCACAAATTTTACACGTTTGGCCATCTTTGTACGTTTGATAGCAACACCGGAAAAAATCGTTTTTTTTTTTTGTTTTTTTTTTTCCTTTTTTTTGTTTTTTTTTTCCTTCAAAGGATTTATGTTTTAAACAGGTTTCTTTTATTTATGATGATCTAAAATTTATCAATATTATAAATGATATTGAGTATTACTATTAATCGACCGATTCTCAATATCGATAATATTTAGTTCTCGATTGTCCTATAAAGTCATAATCGATATTGACCATTTATTCGTAGCACCACTTTTCTTAAAGCAGACGTAATATTTATTGGCAAACATTGCATGTATCAAGTTTTGATGCCCTTGATATTTGCCAGATTTTTTATATTTTATCACTGAAGGCGGGTACACATTGAGAATAAATTCGTGTTTTTTTTTTAAAAAAAATTTCTTGAGTGTGATGCGTATATATACTGCGTAAATAATACAATGCTTAAAAAACACGTTAAAATAAGCAGTGGTAATTACCTATTTAGTAAATTAACAATATTTAAACGTGAGAAATAAAATTGTGGTTTGGTAAAAATGCATTAACATGTGTCTTGGTAGCTTAATCCCATATAAATATCATTTTTTACCATATATTTTTAATATTTATAATATTTAATATTACCATATTTTTTACCATAATTATGAATCACCCTGACCACCAATTTTCAGATAAATTGTATTTGTACATTCAACATAAAATGATGAATAAAAATAAATAACATTTGGTACCCAAACATC
>JABUQX010025239.1:5000-27500 GCA_015478945.1 Trachelipus rathkii | reverse complement strand
TTTCTGAATAATCTCCCTCTAATAAGCACTCCTCATACTTTAAATTTGCCTTATGATTTTTGCAGAAAGCACTATGTTATTTTGCAACAAAATGATGTCTTTGGAGTTTGATTAGATTTTCACTTAAAACATCTATAAAATCATCAATAGGTTCAACGTAATCAAAAAGTGTACATATATCTACAGAGACCCATTGTTTAAAAGATATTTCATTTCTCTTTATAATATCTAAAGAATTTATGAATTTAAGAATTCCATCTTTACCAGGACAATGCTTACAAATGCCCATCATACATTTGTTATTAGCAACATCACATTCACTTTTTGCCAAACCACCTTTATAATTTACATTTCTTACACCTTAAACATTTAATTTTAGCTTTACATTCTGGTGGTATGTACAAACACATACTGAATGAGTTCCGGCAGCATCAGTTAAATTAGCAAAGGATGAGAAACATATGTTAACGTTTTTGTTGTTTTCTTTAAAAGTACACTATACCTCTTTTAAATTAGAAAGAACCAGTCTTTTTTGAACATGAACTCTTACCCAATCCTCATTTTTATACTTAAATATTCTTTCAAAAAATATTTTCACTGCCTCCTTTGTGCTGCTAACAAAACTTTCCCTTTGGATGTTTGCGGAATGTCAGGCAAGATACCATACTTTTTCTTAAATGTCTACTTTTTTTTAACTAAATAGCTTGTGGCTCCAAAGACAGACGTTGGCCTTTCAATTGTGAAAGGTGATAATGTAAGAATTTGAATCTTGCGGTCATTAGTATTTGCGTCCTTATAAGCAGCTATTAGATTTGAGACTAAGGTTTCAAAACTGCAAAAACAATTAATAGAACAAAATAGATACAATATTTAAAGTAGAATGTGTATTTACTGAAGCTTATAAAGTATAGATGTCTAAAACTATATGTGCAACAAGGTAGATCATGTAAGAAGAACCAGTACCTGGACATTTCTTCATCACTCATCATAGGATTTTGGATTTTACTTGGTTATTCAAATTCAACATTGTAAGACCTCACTATTTTTCAAATGGAGGAGGCTACTTCTTCTTCTCTTTTTTCAGCCATTGTTGATACCTGTGATTTATGTTTTCCCTCTGGTAATAAGATTAGGAACTAGCTGTAGACAAATTATTAAAACCTTTAATCATTTTTAGGTATTTTACAATTCTGGTTTTTTATAATGAAAACTTAATAATTGTATTGCAAATTGCTTACTTCTTTTAATGTTCCTAAGATCAAGTACCGTATATATATCAAAGACAGCTTCTAGTTTAGAGATTTCTAATTCCCTGCAAACAGATGTCTTATGAGAGGACTGAAAAGAACCTTCACATTTTGATGTTAATTTCTCTGAATGTTGTACACCACCAGGGAAAGAGTCATCGCATTCATCATTCGCTTCATTTGCTAGAAATATTATGCAATTTATACATAAGCACATATTTTCTGATAATTTTCTGGTACTTCTTTCTCTTAAGGGTTTGCTTATTTTTCTGAGAAAATTTTGATATATATATATATTTTTTTTTTTGTGAATGTTTGCTGGGTCATTGCAGTATTTGACCATTCTGTTTATTATTAACTATTTAATTAGATATAATAGAGATATTTAAATCTGTAATGTAAAGAAAGAGATTTTTTTAGTACAACTTCAAATTTGGATGCGTTATTAGACAGCTCAACTGGAAAATGCCAAATTGATGATTACATTTAAAAAAAAAAAAAAAAAAAAAAAAAAAAAAAATTAAATGTCCATGGCCCCCAACTGGTGCCCCAAATTTGAGCCACGAGGAAAAAGGAGATGTATTGTAATTAAAATGGTAAATTAATTATACTATCAAAAAGTGGAGGATAGAGTGGATTCTAATGATATAGGCCCTATTCTTTTTATAGTATTTGAAATAAAAGAAAACTGAGCAATGTAACCCTCAATGCAAATTTTGGAGTTTGATATCTTGAGAACTGTTGCTCATAGAGACCTGCAGTTTTCACCATTGGAATAATTAGCAAAAGTTCTCCATGGATGCTAATTTTCATTAAAATCTATGACTATCTGGTGTACACCCATCACCCAGAGGTGTACACCAGATAGTCATAGATTTTAATGAAAATTAGCAAACATGGAGAACTTTTGCTAATTATTCCAATGGTGAAAACTGCAGGTCTCTATGAGCAACAGTTCTCAAGATATCAAACTCCAAAATTTGCATTGAGGGTTACATTGCTCAGTTTTCTTTTATTCAAATACTATAAAAGAATAGCCTATATCATTAGAATCCTCTTTTCAGGAGCTTTTTGATAGCATAATTAATTTACCATTTTTAATTACTGGAAAAGCTTTAACCCGGGGCTCAAATTGGGACCTTAGTTGGGGGCCATGGACATTGAATTTTTTTTTTTTTTTTTTTTTTTTTTTTTTTTTTTTTTTTTTTTTTTTAAATGTAATCATCAATTTGGCATTTTCCAGTTGAGCTGTCTAATAACGCATCCAAATTTGAAGTTGTACTAAAAAAATCTCTTTCTTTACATTACAGATTTAAATATCGCTATTATATCTAATTAAATAGTTAATAATAAACAAAATGGTCAAATACTGCAATGACCCAGCAAACATTCACAAAAAAAAATATATATATATATATATATATATATAAATATAATATTAATATATATATATATATATATATATATATTATATATATATATATATATATATATATATATATATATATATATATATATATATATATATATTATATATATATATATATATATATATATATATATTATATATATATATATATATATTTATATATAATATATATCAAATTGTCTCAGAAAAATAAGCAAACCCTTAAGAGAAAGGAGTACCAGAATATTATCAGAAAATACGTACTTATGTATAAATTGCATAATATTTCTAGCAAATGAAGCGAATGATGAATGCGATGACTCTTCCCCTGGTGGTGTACAACATTCAGAGAAATTAACATCAAAATGTGAAGGTTCTTTTCAGTCCTCTCATAAGACATCTGTTTGCAGGGAATTAGAAATCTCTAAACTAGAAGCTGTCTTTGATATATATACGGTACTTGATCTTAGGAACATTAAAAGAAGTAAGCAATTTGCAATACAATTATTAAGTTTTCATTATAAAAAACCAGAATTGTAAAATACCTAAAAATGATTAAAGGTTTTAATAATTTGTCTACAGCTAGTTCCTAATCTTATTACCAGAGGGAAAACATAAATCACAGGTATCAACAATGGCTGAAAAAAGAGCAGAAGAAGCAGCCTCCTCCATATGAAAAATAGTGAGGTCTTACGATGTTGAATTTGAATCACCAAGTAAAATCCAAAACCTTACGATGAGTGATGAAGAAATGTCCAGGTACTGGTTCTTCTTACATGATCTACCTTGTTGCACATATAGTTTTAGACATCTATACTTTATAAGCTTCAGTAAATACACATTCTACTTTAAATATTGTATCTATTTTGTTCTATTAATTGTTTTTGCAGTTTTGAAACCTTAGTCTCAAATCTAATAGCTACTTATAAGGACGCAAATACTAATGACTGCAAGATTCAAATTCTTACATTATCACCTTTCACAATTGAAAGGCCAACGTCTGTCTTTGGAGCCACAAACTATTTAGTTAAAAAAAGTAGACATTTAAGGAAAAAGTATGGTATCTTGCCTGACATTCTGCAAACATCCAAAGGGAAAGTTTTGTTAGCAGCACAAAGGAGGCAGTGAAAATATTTTTTGAAAGCGATGAGATAAGCAGGATATGTGCAGGTAAAAAAGAATATTTAAGTATAAAAATGAGGATTAGGTAAGAGTTCATGTTCAAAAAAGACTGGTTCTTTCTAATTTAAAAGAGGTACGGTATACTGTACTTTTAAAGAAAACAACAAAAATGTTAACATATGTTTCTCATCCTTTGCTAATTTAACTGATGCTGCTGGAACTCATTCAGTATGCTTTTGTACATACCACCAGAATGTAAAGCTAAAATTAAATGTTTTAGGTGTAAGAAATGTAAATTATAAAGGTGGTTTGGCAAAAAGTGAATGTGATGTTGCTAATAACAAATGTATGATGGGCATTTGTAAGCATTGTCCTGGTAAAGATGGAATTGTTAAATTCATAAATTCTTTAGATATTATAAAGTGAAATGAAATATCTTTTAAACAATGGGTCTCTGTAGATATATGTACACTTTTTGATTACGTTGAACCTATTGATGATTTTATAGATGTTTTAAGTGAAAATCTAATCAAACTCCAAAGACATCATTTTGTTGCAAAATAACATAGTGCTTTCTGCAAAAATCATAAGGCAAATTTAAAGTATGAGGAGTGCTTATTAGAGGGAGATTATTCAGAAAACTATATTTTTGTCATTCAAGATGCAGCCCAAGGTTTTCATTGGGACAATTCATAATGCACCGTCCATCCTTTCATTCTGTATTTTAATACTGATTCAAAATTAGATCATCAAAGTTTTTGCTTTATAAGTCCCGATTTGAAACATTCAACAATTTAAGTGCATACATTTTTAGATTCCTTAATACCACACATTAAGGAGATGTTTCCTCATATTAGAAAAATTCATTATTTTACTGATGGCTGTTGCACAATATAAAAATAAATACAACTTCTTTTGCTTTGTAATCATATGACACTCTATGGCCTGCAATGTCAACGGCATTTTTATGCCACAAGCCATGGAAAAAGTGAATGTGATGGGATGGGTGCAACAACAAAAAGAACTGCCACAAAAGCAAGCTTACAGATTATTTGATGATCAAATTCTTTCAGCAGAGCAATTGTTTCAATTTTGTGTTAAGCAACTGAAAAGCATTCAATACTTTTATACTTCAGCTCAGCAAATTAAATATATTGCAAGTAAATTGAAGCCGTCATTAGAATATGCAATGACTTTACCTGGAACATCTACCTTTCACAGAGTTGTGCCTGTGAGTGACACAGAAGCTTGCTTTGTGATACTTCAAGTGATGAATCTAATTGTAAATAGTTCAAAGTTCGCAGGCACTATGAAATATCATCTGCTAATACTCTTGAGCTAAATGTAAATAACTACATATTATGCTTGTATGAAAAGAAAACATATATTGGTATAACAAATTCATATGATTCTGAATTTGATGATTTGCATATAACATTTATCAGACCAGCAGTTTCTGTTACAAATATACTATATAGTATATATATATATATATATATAGTATATATATACTATAATATATGATATATATATGATATAGTATATATTATAGTATATATATATACATAGTATATATATATCTATTATATTATATATATGTATATAATATACCTGCTCATTGGCTAATTGTTACTAAATCATTGCTAAATTGTCTGATCCTGGATTAAAAGCGGATACAGACAGAATCCAATATAGTTTTCCTGATATTAAAAAAGCATTTAATAGTCTCTCGGCATCTGCTAATCAAGGGAAAAATAGCAACTTTTTTCCTGTCGATGCGCATCATCATCACCGCCCACTTTCGTGTTCGCCCTCCAAGACTGGGAGTAAGTGGCAATAACGATGCACCAGAAACAGTAAAGTAGTAGTAAAGAATATGACGCAAGTTCAAAAGATAGCACAGCCTTTCCGCCCCCTTTATACCTTATAGTGAGAACTCGTTGCAATCAGAAAATCAACCCTACAGCTTAATGGGACTGGGATGGACCCTTACTACAGCATCTTGTCAATGTGGGGTTCATCCCTTGGTCCAGGTGAGCCATAACTATACCCCCTCACAAAACCCTGCCATTCACCCTTATTATGCACCTTTCTTCTGCCTCTGCCAAACTCACATTTCTCCTCCAAGGCATTCCTTTACTGACTCAATCCACTTTTTCTTCAGTCTCCAAGCCAGTCGATTCCCAGCATACTCACCACTATACATCCTCTTAACCAACAAACAATCATCCATCCTTTCCACATGACCAAACCATCTCAAAATACTTTCATTTATTCTCTCATTTACCCCTTTTTCATACCACACAACTCTCTAATATGTTCATTCCTCATTTTATCAATTTTTCTCATACCTAACACACCCCTAAGATTGTCCATCTGAACACTTTGAACTTTAGATCTATGCCTCTTATTCCAGACATAGTCGTCACTACTATACATTAACAACGCAGGGTAACAACCTATCCTCGATGTACAGACCCCGCGTAGAGCTCAATGACTCAGTCCCTTTAGATCCATAAACGATTTAATTGCACCAGCCACCATCTCTCTGCATCATCCATTCCCTTATCATCCAACATATATACTAAATATTTAAATTCTGACACTTGTTCCAGCTACTCACCATTAACATAATCTTCACACCAAGGGACTGGTCCTCAAACTCATAACCATAGAATTTACTCTTGAATCCTGACGTTTTTTCAAACCGCTTCCGTTGGTACGGACACGCCTAGCAAGAGTCTCTTACCAATGCCTCTCAGTCTTCTTCAGATTCGCACAGACGCAACCAAGATTCATTCACACTTAATAGGTAGGGCCCGGCTCCACTCCTCTTCCATTCTCCATCTTCTAACGACCCATCCCCTGCCACCCCACCTCAAATTCTTTCATAACCCCCATCCATATACAAATTGAATAACCAAGGAAACATGATGCATCCCTGCCTCACTCCGCTATTAATATTAAACCAGTCACTTTTGACTCCATTTATTCTTACACATACTTTACTATCGTCATACATACTTTTGATTCCATTCAGAAGCCTACCACCAACACCATATATTACTAACACCTGCCATAGAGCTTCCCTATTAATCCTATCGCACTCCTGTTGCATGAGCATGTTTTAGACTTTGTGTATACTTTGTAAGTTGTTGAAAAGTCCTAGGGTGCTTTGCTTTGTGGATTTGCATGAGCAT
Organism: Trachelipus rathkii; assembly: GCA_015478945.1. NCBI lineage: Eukaryota > Metazoa > Arthropoda > Malacostraca > Isopoda > Trachelipodidae > Trachelipus > Trachelipus rathkii. The sequence goes on along the minus strand of JABUQX010025239.1, from coordinate 20,523 downwards.
TGTTTGGTAATTGGTTCTGTTGGTTACTTACTTCGGGTTTATTCAATGGCCATCGGACAGCTTCGGTCCCTTGACCATGACTTGTATTCCTTCTACAATTTCTTTTTTCAATTTTAACTCAATTTTCTTTTGCAACACTATTGCATTTTCCATATTTACATGGGGAAAAAAAAATAAGCAAAATTAATTTAACATTAGATATAAATTTTTTGATTAACTCTTTATATATTTAAATATAAGGTAAATATCTAGTACCGTATTTGATCTAAATATTTTCTGAAAAAATTTTCTAAGTTAAAAAAAATTTCTAAGTTTAGAAAAGTTAAGTTGTTAAGTTTTTTAAGAAAATTCTTTAGGGGAAAGCTTCTGAAATTATGCCAGAATCTTGCCACTAAACAATTTTCTTTAAAAACTTAACCTAACTTAACTTTTCTGAACTTCAAAATTTTTTAGAACTTAGAAAATTTTTTCAGAAAATATTTAGATCAAATACTAGATATTTACCAACATCCGTCAAGTTGGCAAAACATTTTAGCGAAAGATTTTTTATTTACCAAATATAATTATTAAATCCTACTCAATTCCCACACAGAAATTTCTGTATGTTATACGAAGCTTTTTGTCTACTCTGAGGATGAACATTTTCTAATGCTAGAATTGTTTTTACACTGAAACCTGATACTCCCAATTCTCCCAGTTCATTTTGCAGCATATTTCTTGCATACAGATACTGCGGAACATTTCATTAGGAAATGTTCCACTGTTTCATTGGGTTGTGAGCAATGTGTACATGAGTGACAATTTTATTTTTAACTATGTAGATGACCATTTAATTTTGTATGTCCTATGGCAATGTTATTATTGCAGTACTTAGTTTCCTAATCTCTGTAGGTAAATAGAATATTTCATTGTTTAAGTGAAATTGACCTAGTGGGTGAAAACTCAGAAAATCCTCATGTTCTCTTTTGTATTCATCTTTTAATTTATTATAAGCAAAAGTTATTTTCCAAGAGAAAAATGCAAATTTCCCCATGGTCATGTGCAAATTGGGCAGCTGCATCTACAATCTCATTTTCCAATATACCTACATGTGATGATATCCAGAAAAAATGAACAATCCATTCCTTTTTGATTATCATTTTGTTTAAGCATCCTTGGATTACCTTATGAATGTTGCATGACTGGGACAGTCTCGATAGGCCCATGTGGCTTCTTAAGTTGTGTTTCCAGAAGCCCAACTGCAGCCCAGACAAACACACAGGCGCACATTCATCGTTTCCAGAGCCCGTTTGCGCACTTCTACGTCATGTAAACGTCACAGCCAGGCGCCCGTTGTTAAATCCTCAAATTCAGGAATTAGTAAACGGGCGGGCGGGGATGAATATTTTGTTTACAAACAAATCTTTTTACAAAACATGTGTCAGAAATGACTTGCCAAAAGTTTTTTTTAATATTTTAGTTAACTTTTATGTTAAGGGTACTAATATATTGTGTCATTTCATAAATTAGATACATATAAGTACAAGAGTATAATATTTTATTAGCTAGTGAGATTTTAATAGCAGATTTCAGTAAAGTACATTTATTCCGGCCTATACATCCCAGCGTATCATCTTTGATAAAGGAGTATGGCCGATATGACAGGCCTAAATTGAATGGATCCCGTTTAATTTTTTTAATATGCATATTCATTAATTTTTTTTAATATGCATATTCATGATATATATTAATATAGTAGTATTATAATTATTATATATAATCTTAATATATATATATTATATATATTTATATATTATATATACTATATATATCTATATATATAATTTTTTTATTATATATATATATAATATATATATAATATATATATTATATATATATATGTAAAAGTAGACATTAAGACATTAAGACATTAAGAATATAGAGACATAAGAAGCCACACGGGCCTGTCGAGACTGCCCAGTCACCACTTACCACAACATGTTTTCATGCAATCACAAGCACCTAGGGCTTTGTCAAATTAACTGTCACTACAAATCACCAATTGGCTTAGTGCAAAAACTAATGATATATCATATATATATATGATACCACAACTCACGAGCAATGCCTTGCCAATTTGGCTAGTAACAACTAATGATATATATATGATACAAAACCATCCACATGCTAAACTAAGTTATGGTCACGCATCCAGTTTGGCTATAACTACTGTAACTAAAAACCGCCAATTTGGTTTCGTCTAAATATATTATATGATACCCAAGTAACCAACCTATATATACCCATCCAACCCTTTTTTAAATGTGCACATTGAGTCCACTCCAACAAACCTCGCTGTGGCAGACTATTCAAAATTTAACAACCCTATTACTGGGAATGCATGCTTTCTTATATCCAGATGCATGCTTTCTTCTTATTTTCTTATTATGCCCCCTGGTCACCTGTCCATCCTCTACTATGAAAAATTTATTGGTCTCAGTATTATCATAAGATGTAAATATTTTGTAGACTTGTATCATGTCCCTCATGAGAAATCGCCGTTTCTCTATATTTCAGTTCCATCTATTCTCTCCTTAGCTTTACCTCAAACCAGAATCATCCTTGTTGCCCTACGTTGGCACTCGCTCTAGCATATCTAAGTTTTTCTTTAATAAGGGGCCCTAAACTTGTGCAAATACCTATTACTGGCCTAAGCATAGCTATATACAATTACTTATTAATTCCTTCTCTTGTAAACAAGATTGCGATTATTATGCCCAGCATCTTATTAGCGTTTTATTTCTAGCTTCCAAACACTGATTAGCTACTTCAAATTACTGCTTTAATCACAACTAAATCTTTTCTTGGTCCACAACTCAAGCCCAATCCCCATTCATATCGTAGTTAAAACTTTTATTTGAGTAAACCTAGGTGAACACCTTACACTTTTTACTATTAAAAAATTCATTTGCCACTTATCTGCCCACCAAGAAGTTTTTCAGATCATTTTGAATTTTATACATCCCTTCACTATTCTAACTGTTGGTGGCACTTTGGTACTCATCTGCAAAACTTAGAAACCTTGCATTTAAGTCCCTGGTCTAAATCATTTATATATATGAGGAACAATAGTGGCCAGTACTGAACCCTGTGGGACAGCCACATCTTCACTATTTCCATGATGATTTATTGCCATTAGTTGTACACACTGTTTTCTATTTCGCAACACTCTTAATCCAACCATGTACCACTCCACTATAACCACAATCTGCATAACCTTCTTCATTCAGCTGAGGGGGAACGCTTATAAAAGCTTTCTCCCAAGTCTAAATAACCATATCAAACACTGGTCTTCCTCCTGATCATGCAGTCAGTAATGTATTCATAAATTCTAAAAGGTTCTGACATGACCTACCTTTCTGAAACCGTGCTGGGATAGTCATACAATACCTCTTTATCTTCTAAATATTTCTCTATATGACCTTTGATTAACTTTTCCAAACCTTTAACCACCAGAGATGTTAAGCCTAACTGGCCTAATAATTTCCCAAATCTTCCCTTACCTACCTTTCTTATAAATAGGACACAATACCGATTTTTTAGTCATCTGGTACCTCACCAATGTTATAGATCGCTTAAAAATCAAATACAGTGCCTTTGCAATGCTGGTATACGCTCTTTCAGAATTCTACCATAATATACCATCAGGGCTGCAGCTTTACTTGGATCAATATGATTAAATAAACGTTTAATATCTTTACATCAAATTTCAAATTCTGTAAGTCTATTTGTTACATGCATACAAGAACTATTAAGTCTCCAAACTATTATCTCTAATCTTTCCTCGGTAAACACTGAAGCAAAATAAGCGATTGAAAATGTTGACCAACTCCTATCTGAACTCACCAATTTTCATCAATTTAATTGGACCAATTGTACTATTCTCTTACTTTTTAAATTTATAAAAAGCTAAAAAACTTCTTCAGGTTCTTATTACTATTCCTTGCTAAACTAATTTCTGCCTCTCTCTTTGCCTTTCTTATGACTGGTTAAGTTTCATTTCTATTTTTCCTTAATTTTCCTAATCACTCTTCCCTATGATGACCTTGGAATATTTTAACACATCCTACGCTTTTCATTAATTTCTCTCTTATCTCTCCTAATTCACAAACAGGTTTTTTTCTTTGTCATGCTAATGGGTTTATCTTTAAAACATACTGCCTGAATATTCATTAAAATTTTTGTTAAAATTTTCCCACATGATAAAACAGTTTTGGGTCTTTAAAACTCTTTATCGCAGTCAGTTGTACTAAGCATATTTTTATTTGGGTAGGAGACGCGAGAGAGAGAGAAGAGAGAGAGAGAGAGAGGAGAGAGAGAAGAGCAGAGAGAGAGAGAGAAGAGAGAGAGAGAGAGAAAGGAGAGACGAGAGACGAGCAGAGAGGAGAGAGAGAGAGAGAGAGAGAGAGAGAGAGAGAGAGAGAGAGAGAGAGAGAGAAGAGAGAGAGAGAGAGAGAGAGAGAGAGGAGCAGGAGTACAAAGAGAGCAGAGAGAGAGAGAGAGAGAGAGGAGAGAAGAAGAAGAGAGAGAGCGAGAGAGAGAGAGAGTGAGAGAGGAGAGAGAAGAAGAGAGGAGAGGAGGAGATCAGAATTTTCTTTTAAAGAACAGGGTTGGGGAATTTTTTGGATTTTTTGAGAACAAATTAGATTTTCATTTTTTTTAAATTTTTGGATTTTGGATTTTTTGAGATCGTGACGTCACGCAAATATAATTTGTAACAAACTTTTTTTTTTAAGTTTGATTCACAAATATTTTTAACCCTAGGCCTATATCTGAGTTTCAAAATCTTAAAAATAGGGCTTATAGTCCATGACACAATGAAACTGAAACAATAAAGAGTGTATTTGTAATAATGAAATTAATATATTACATCAGAATAAAAGAAACATGTTTGAAACATGATCTTTTGTTGACATTTTTATAATGTAGAAATTTGAAACAGAGTAACCTTGCTATGATATTATTATTCTAATTTTTTATTTCTATTGAATAAATCACTTAAATATCGCAAAAAAATTAACACAATTATATATAGAAAAAGCAAAAACATCAAAAATAAAGTCAAAAAATTCATGATTTTTTTGGAGCAAAAAATCTGTTAAGTGAAAAAAATCAGTTGAAAAAATCAATTGATTTTTTCCGTGCCATCCCTGTTAAAGAATAGTGGAATTACCAATAGGTCAGTGATTATCTTGTACATTTTCATAGCCTTCCTTCTCCTCCTTTGTCTGCTATCTCTTCCTGAAATAAATTCCAATTTACAAAAATATTAAATATTTTTTAAAGTAAAAAACCCAAAAAAAAGTAAGACCGAACGGATGGAATTCTGGCATTGTTTACAATTGTCAGCTGATCCGACGGCGCATTCGGCCGTTTCCGGTGGACTCAAATTTCCTGATTGGTTAATGTAATTTTTTTCAATTCGAAGAGTTTCAGAGTTGATTTTGCAAACGGGCTGCAGTCGGGCTTCTGGAAACGCAGCTTTACTGTCTTTTTATTTCTAATGTTGTATGATCATCTGATCTCCTTCCCTCCTCCACCTGTGTCAGACAAAATATCCCCATCACCCAAACGAGCCTGAAAAATACACACATTTTGCTTATATGTTATTTTATGAAAAAAGAAAACTGCTCAAAATTAGGGATGCCGCAAAAAGACCGATATATATCGATATTGATATTTTTTTTCGATAGTATCGAAAAAATATCGATGATATAAGCCGTTTTCGTTTTTGCATTTGTGCTAACGCTGGATAAGAAATGCTAATCCAGTTCTAGCACGAATTTCGGGCATAATCGACCGATTGTTTACAAAAATTTTGATCAGCTGTTCTAATGGAGCACGTGGTTTTGGAATAAACAAAACTAAAAAAAAAAATAACAAATGGTTTTTATTACAAATAATTGATCAACTATTGTGATGGAGTTTATCGATTTGGATAGAAATTAGATTTAAGCTACTTTCAAGGAATGAAAAACGTTCCACAAATCAACGAACTACTTACGCCGCAATCTTATTTGTTTACATTTTTTCGTTAGCATTTTCCTAAAATTCGGTAAGCACGGGAAAGAGCAACGTAACAGAATTTAGGAAATTACTAACGTTTTGTTAGCATTTTACTAAATTTGTGGTAAAATTGACATAAACGAACGAGTTTTTAGCATTTTCCTAAATTTCGTTAGCAAAAGTGCAAAATCGAAAACGCCTTTATTTTCAACTGATATATCGATATATCGATATTTTATCCTCAGTATCGAATCAACGATATATTTTTTTTACTTTTAGAAATAATTTCTATTTCATTTTTACCTTATATATATTTTTACAATTAATAATATTGAAAAGCCTAATGCTTGAATAAATTTATGATTTCAGTAACAAGTAACAGCAGAACTCTGATCTCTCTCTCTCTCTCTCTCTCTCTCTCTCTCTCTCCTCTCTCTCTCTCTTCTCTCTCTTCTCCTCTCTCTCTTCTCTCTCTCTCTCTCATCTCTCTTCTCTCTCTCTTCTCCTCTCTCTCTTCTCCCTCTCTTCTCTCTCCTCCTCGTTCTCGTCTCTTCTCTCTCTATTCCTCATCCTTCTCTCCTCGCATTCTCTTTCTCTCTCTCTCTCTCTCTCTCTCTCTCTCAGCAAAAAGTGTCCAGTAGGAAATTCGGCAGGTACGTACTGGACCAGCGGGAATTCTGAAGTTTCGCACCGGTTCCCGCTGGAAAATGTCCAGCTGGCTTATTTCCAGCTAGACACTTTGCTGTATCGCACTGGGGAAACCCAGTGGGAATTTTCCAGTTGTAAAATCCTACTGGATCTAACTGAAAAAAACAGGGATGGCACGGAAAAAATCAATTGATTTTTTCAAACCTGATGAATACGATATTGATTTTTTGCTCCAAAAATCATGATTTTTTGCTTTTTTTTGATTTTTTGCTTTTTTATATATTTTTAAGTTATTTGGATATTTAAGTGATTTAATTTCAATAGAAATAAAAAATTAAAATAATAATATCATAGCAAGGCTAATCTGTTTCAAATTTCTACACTGAAAAAATATCAACAAAAGATAGCCTTACTATGACCTTATTATTATAAATAATTTTTTATTTCTATTGAAATTGAATCACTTAAATATGCGTTCAAAAAAGAATTAATCACATAAATAAAATCATAAAACATGATATATACCTACAGCAAAAATCAAGAAAACAAACGCAAAACTCATGAATTTTTTGAGCAAAAAAATCAAGTGAAAAATCAGTTGAAAAAATCAATTGATTTTTTCCGTGCCATCCCTGGCTCACGACTCTCAAAAACTCCAAAAAATCCAAAAAATCCAGAATTGATTTTTTTCTCAAAAAATCCAAAAAATCCCCAACCCTGCAAAAAAATAATAAAAACCAGCGGATAATCTAGTTTGAATTTTTCAGCCAAAAAACGTACTTGCATGACCTACTTGAAAAAATTCCAGTAAGAACTTTCATAGAACACATTATTATATTATATTATTATTATTATTATTATTATTTGATTATTATATTGTATTATTATATTATGTATTATTATTAGTATTATGTATTATTATTATTATGATTAATTATTATTATATTATTATTATATATCGATATATATTGATTTTGGACTTAGAATTTTTCAGAAAAGATGTGGAGTATTGTGCTATACCTTTACCATAATATATATAATATATATGATATATTATATATATATATATATATATATATATATATACTATATATATATATATATATATTATATAATCTATATATATATATTGATGATTATAGTTATTATCTATATATATATATATATCATATATATACTAATATATATATAATATAATATATTTGAAGATTTTTCTACTTTACTAGAAGCATTTATTCCTCTGGAAATCACTGCTCTCTGCTAATGTCATATATCTAGATATAATATATAATATTATTAGTAATCGTAATTATATAATATAATTTAGTATGATATAATATATTATATATAATATATCTATATATATAATATATATATAAGTATATATATTAATTATATATATATATATATATCTATATATATATATATATATATATATCTATTATTATATGCTTAACGAACAGTTTTTTGGTTTGTTTTTTTTTGGATTTTTTTAAGAAAAAATCAAATTTTTTGATTTTGGATTGTTTTTTTTTTTTTGGAATTTTTGAGATTCGTGACATCACGCGAAATATAATTTGCAAACAAATTTTTTTTAAGCTGCGATATAGGCCCTAAGCTATGGGTTCACAATCTTAAAAATAGGGCTATAGTATATGACACAATAAACAGCAACACTAAAGAGTGTTACGGAAACCCCCACCTGATATTATTTGTAATATTGTAATGTTGTAATCAGAAATTAAAGAAACCTGTTTAAAATATGATCTTTTGTTGACAGCTGAGTGTAGAAATTTGGAAGCAAGTAGCCTTGTTAATAATTTATTCCTAATTTTTATTTCTATTGAAGTTAATAAATCACTTAAATAGGGATGGCACGGAAAAATCAATTGATTTTTTCAACCCGATTTTTTTTCACGTGGTTGATTTGCTGCTCCAAAAAATCATGATTTTTTGCTTTTTTATAGATATTTTTTAATTTTTTGGGATATTTAAGTAATTTAATTTCAATAGAAATAAAAAATTAGAATAATAATATCATAGCAAGGTTACTCTGTTTCAACTTTCTACATTATAAAAATAACAAAAGATGATGTTTCAAACATGTTTCTTTTATTTCTGATGTAATATATTATCATTATTACAAATAACACTCTTTAGTGTTGCGGTTTCATCTGTGCATAGACTATAAGCCCTATTTAAGATTTTGAACGTGCGATATTTGGGCCTAGGGTGTAAAATAATGTATTAATGCGAACTTAAAAAAAAAATTTTGGTTTACAAATTATATGTCGCGTGACGTCAATTTGATTCTCAAAAAAATCCAAAAAATCCAAAAAATAAAAAATTGCTTTTTTTTTCTCAAAAAATCCAAAAAATCCCCAACCCTGCTAAAATATACAAAAAAATTTAAAATATATATATAAAAAAAAGCAAAAAAGCAAAAAATCATGATTTTTTGGATAAAAAAATCAAGTGAAAAAATCAGTTGATTATATCAGGTTGATTTTTTTTCCGTGCATCCTTGGTACTCCCTAAACATAATCATGTCGCCCTAAATCGTTTACTTACTTGATTTAGCTTGATTTAGTTTTCGTTTCAGCCCTACTAGGGCAATTGTGCAACTGTTCATAGAACCTCCTCAAATCAGACAATTCATAAAAAGATCCATTATATCTTCAGCTTCTAAGGTAATTGATATTCATCTTCGTAATTAAAATCAGATTTGAAAATTTATATCTTTCAAATATTTTAGAAGAGTATTTGCCGGAAAACGAAAAGAAAGAATATTAAATAAATCAAAATTGAGATAAAGAGTAACACAAGCATTTATCAAATGTTGTCTATGAACCCGAAAAGTTGGATACTCAATGAAAAGATGTATAGTAAGTCTCACATTACAGGCCCTAAATTATCAGTGGAGGTGATTATACAGAGGGAATAAAGCTTCGAGTTAAGACAGACTGTTAAGAGTAGAAAATCTTCGCATATAACTCAAACATTTCTTTTGTTAGAAAATTCTAATTAAAGATTGAGCCTTAACATCAAAATTAGTATTGTCCTGTATTATATAGGAATAGGATACCTTCATTGTTTTTTTTATAAATATCTAATTTGAAAAGTAAAATACGCAATAGGTATATTTTAAGAATGAAAATTGGTTTCTTTGCCGCTATAGGCCTTTTACTTCTCTTATTTGATCATCTGACCTACTTTTCCTCCTCCTCCTCAGTCAGACAAGTGTCCCATCATCCAAACGAGCCCTGAAAAATACACACATCGTTTGCTTAACTGGTCATTTTATGAAAAGAACTAAAAAAGGCTTCCCCCTTAAAATTTCTGAGAAGTAAAAAAAATTCGTTGATCGATACTCGTAAGATAAAATCTCGATATATCGAGGATATAGTCGACTGAAAAAAAATAATCGATATTTTTTCGATATTAGGTTAAGAAAATCGATATATATCGGTCCTCTTTCGGCATCCCTAGTGCCACCAAATCATAGTGCTAAAGTGTTGTACTACTTGTGTTATGCTAAATGTCTTGTTACAAAAAGTGTTTTAGGCGCCAAATTATTTTTTATAAGTAAAGAATACCCGAAGGGTAAATTTTAAATGGGGACCTTATATATATATATCATATATATGATATAATATATAATATATATATTATTAGTATATATATTATTTAATATATATATATGATATATTTAATATACTATATATAGTAATATATATATATGATAATAGTATAATATATATTATATATATATTATATATAGTATATATATTATATATATATATAGTATCATATATATAGTATATTATATGTTTAAGTAGTATTATATACTATATATAAGTATATATATATATATATATATATATATAATATTATATTATATATTATATATTAATAATATATATATATATTATATATCTATACATTTATATATAGATATATATGTCTATATATATATATAGTATATATATATAATATATTTATATATCTATATATATATATATATATATATATTAAGCGATTGTTCAAGAACATAAGAAAATAAAAGTATATAGTCCCCATGGCCCTATCAAAGGCAAAATTATTTTAATTTTGATGACACATGTTAGGCCTTTGCCTACTCTAGAGACCTGTAGTAAATTTGTATAAGATCAGCGAAATTTTATATATTGACAAGTTAGCAAACCACTTAGGCTGATTAGAAACCATGGGCTATCCCATCCTTAGGCCTGGCCAACTTTAGTTGGACAGACAGTTTCGGTAGTCCCTTGTGCCTTCTTAGGCCTATATTTCTTATGTTCTTAGGTCCATCAGTTTTTGTTTGTTTCAAGTAGTAGCAAGAATTGAGCATAGGCCTGATTTATCACAAAATTAGGTGGATTACAATAGTGTACGTAGAGCCCATGAAGAGTTTTTTTTTGGAGTAGGGAAGTTGAAATGATAATTATAGATCTCTGTTCAGTTACTCATCATTACTACTCTATTGCAACTGTAGATAAAAAGTAAAAAAAATAATTAAAAAATATGGTACTTCAAATATAGGTATAATTGTGGTAGACCATTTTTGTGTAATTGTGAAGCTATACTTAGAATAAAAACATTGATTTTTTTTTTTTAATGATAATCAGTATTTCGATAGATATTCATTGGAATACTGCCATATACTAATTTTTTTTAATATAGCTATATATATATATATATATATATTATATATATAATATATAATATATATATACTATATTATATTATATCATATATATTATATATAATATATATATAATTATAGTAAATATTATGATTTGGTTTAAGATAAAATAAGTTCAGGTTTTAAGTTTTGTTAAATATACAGTAGTAAATAGGCCTACATTTACTTAACAAATTTTATTATAACCTTAATGAGTTTTTCAAACCTAACCAAAACTGGGTAATAGTTGAGCATAACAGGTTCAGACAAAATGTTTTTTTTTTTACAATAATCGTTTTTTTTATACATTGATGAGTATTTCATCTTAAGAATAACCACCTTCAATAATAGATTATTAGATGTTGAAGAGAGTGAGCGTTGTCAAGATAAAGTGGCGTTTCATCCCAGAAGCTGCTTAGGATTTATCAGTGGTGATAGCAGCTTCCTGCACCAGATGCCACAGAACCCCCAGTGACAATGTTCGGCGAGACACTGCAGCGCAACATCTCACGCACTGGAAGCGATTGTTGGGTAGTTAAGGAAACCGAGTAGTGTCAGGTGAGAGCTAGGTGTGCACAGATCATTAAGGTAACCTGAGGAAGGCTTCGACCACTCTGTACTCTTACATGCAGTTGGTCCGCACCTGCAGAAGCTTGAGTTGGAAGTAGTGAATAGTAGGGTAATGGCCTTACAGGATGACCTAACAGAGTAGCGCCCAACAGAAGAAACTTGATTTGATTGTTGATAGGTGTTCAGTGTCACTCTGGTGGTCACCAATTTGAAGGGATTAGGTTCGGGTCTTAATAACCACCTTCAATAATAGATTATTAGATGTTGAAGAGAGTGAGCATTGTCATGATAAAGGGGCATTTCTTCCCGGAAACTGCTTAGGGGGTTGTCAGTGGTGCTAGCAGCTTCCTGCACCAGATGCCACAATATCTTTCGGCCTATGTAAAAGTACTAAAACAGTGGTGCCAAACCACTCTCATATGTAAATTTAATCAATCTAGGCCTACTAAAATTTTTTTTTATTTAAATTCGTTTTCAGACTAATTAAGTTTAGGTTTTGATAAGTTTTGTCAATTATACACAGTAAGTCTGTGTCTACCTAACCAAATTTATCATAACCTTACTGATTTTTAGAACCTAAAAAGAAATGATAGCTATATGAAAATAACGAATAATGTTGCTTATAAAAATATTGTAAATTGATAATTTTTTATTAAAAACATTTGGCATTGTTGCTTATAGGAATATCAAAATATTTAAAAAAAAATATTGATTGTTTTAGAATCTGTTGCTCTCGAATATTACCCAAAACTGTTAGAGGTAATTCTGATAATCCTTTTTTTGTAAAATATTTTTTCTCATGCAAGAAAATAAAAAAATATCTGCCATATCTCTCTTTTAGGGACATTATATGGTAATTGTAGAGTTCAACTGCATCTTAGTCATGTAAATGGTAATTGTGAAGTTCTGGTGAGAAGCAATAATATATGTAATAAGTATAATAACTGTACTAAAACTATAAATATTTATATAATTGAAAAAAAATGGTAGCTATGAAAAAAAATTGATTTCTTTTTTAACGATTTATATAGCTATATTTTAAATGTAAATGTTTAATAAAAAAATAAAAAATGGTAAATATCTAGTTTTTGATCTAAATATTTTCTGAAAAAATTTTCTAAGTTCAAAAAAGTTAAGTTAAGTTTTTAAGAAAATTCTTTTGTGGCAAGCTTCTGAAATTATGTCAGAAGCTTGTCACTAAACAATTTTCTTAAAAAACTTAACTTTTCAGAACTTAGGAAACTTTTTCAGAAAATATTTAGATCAAAAACTAGATATTTACCTAAAAAATAATGCTAAAAAAAACAGTGCTAATTTTTTTTTTTTTTTTTCAATTTTTTTTTTAATTATTGATATATTGATAATAATTTCATTAAATAATTTTAAATTTTTTACGATTAACAAGAAATCAATTAAATAGCGTCGGGCGGGGTGACCAGATCCGCCTCTTTAGGCGTGGTGATTCGGTCCACTCTAAATAAAATAAAAAAAAAAAAAAAAAAAATTTTTCGCTCATTTAATAGCCACGCGGTAGTACTACAAGTTTTATTTAGATCATCTTTAATTCTAGAAAGTTTTTATATTTTTAAAAAATGTTAGAAATTAGGGTACAAAATGTCCTTCAATAGAATTTCACTTTTGAAAAATATGAGTTTTTTTAACTTCGTTATAAAATGAAAAATTGTGGATGGATTTTAATTATTTTTTCAGTGGATACACTCGAGTATGTTAGCTTTAAACTGGCAAAGTAAATTTTTGATCCAAACAGTATTAGTGGCAAAATCACGGGGCCTAACTTGGTCCGATTCACCCCGCCGTAAAAATTGATGGAGGGGTGACTCGGACCACCATTGTTTTTCATATTTTACGTATTGTTATTGACATTTTTATTACGTATAATTAATTTAAATATAATAAAAAGTTACTTATATTAAGTGAAAAGTTTTTAAAAAAATGAAATTTTAATAAAAACGAATTCAAAAAAGTGTCAAAATTTTTGAGTGGAGAGGGGTGAATCGGACCACCTTATTTTTATTCTTATTTTATTTATCATTATTGACATTTTTATTGCTTATTACGAATTTTAATATGATAAATAATTATTATATTAAGTAAAAATTGGACCACCTTAGGCATAAGTCTGTCTCCCGACTCTCCCCTAATGCACTTTTTGGAATTTTTTTTTTTGTAAATCACGGCCCTATAGTCGGTCATAAGCACACAAAAAAATAATAATGTAATTCTAATAATAAAAGTTTTATTAAAGTTTGAATAACGCTGAGTCAGCCTGACCGTGGAGGGGTGAAGCGGACCACCATTGAGGGGTGACTCGGACCATCTGTTTAAATTCGTCTTTTACGTATAAATTCAATTTTATATTTTAATTTTACTTAATATAGGCTAATAATTATTTATCATATTAAAAATTGCATTGGCACAAAATGTCAATAATGATAAAAATAAAAAATAAGGTGGTCCGATTCACCCTCTCCGCCCAAAAATTTTGACACTTTTTTGAATTTATTATGGTGTAATTATTTTTTAAAAATTTCACTTAATATAAGTAACTTTTTATTACATTTAAATTAATTATACAGTAATAAAAATGTCAATAATAATACGTAAAATACGAAACAATGGTGGTCCGAATCACCCCCTCCATCATTCTTACGGCGGGTGAATTGGACCAAGTTAGGCCCCGTTTTTTTGCCACTAATACTGCTTGGATCAAAAATACTTTGCCAGTTTAAAGCTAACATACTGAGTTATCCACTGAAAAAATAATTAAAATCGATCCACAATTTTTTTTTCATTTTATAACGGTTAAAAAAACTCACATTTTTCAAAAGTGAAATTCTATTGAAGGACATTTTGTACCCTAATTTCTAACATTTTTTAAAAATATAAAAACTTTCTAGAATTAAATATGATCTAAATAAAACTTGTAGTACTACCCCGTGCGTGGCTATTAAATGAGAGAAAATTTTTTTTTATTATTATTATTTTTTATTTTATTTAGAGTGGACCGAATCACCCCTCCTAAAGAGGCGGACCTGGTCACCCCGCCCGACGCTATATTAAGTAAAAATTAAAATATAAAATTGAATTTATACGTAAAAGACGAATTTAAACAGATGGTCCGAGTCACCCCTCAATGGTGGTCAGTAGTAGGAGAGCCATTTTGGACACCGTAGCTCCGCCCCCTTTTTGACCTTGACTGACCGTTGGTCATTTTGACCAACGGTATTTTTACCTGACCTTGAACTTTTTTGGGCCCAATTTTTTACTCAGCTACCTTCATGGGTGTTTTTTTTTTTTTTTTTTTTTTTTTAGATTTTTTTTTTTTTTTTTTTTTTTTTTTTTTTTTTTTTTATTTTTTAGATTTTATTTATTTTTTTAAAGGCAACAACCTTGTTGACTTGCGTCCGCCATTTGTTTTATAAAGCTGTCTTGTCATAATTTATTCTCAATCGCCGGGATGAATCGCAAATTGGTCACCGTCGCGTCGTCGCGCTTAATCGCCGCAGTCATCGCGCCGTTGTCGCGTTTTATCGTCGT
>JABUQX010025239.1:0-2500 GCA_015478945.1 Trachelipus rathkii | reverse complement strand
ATGTTTTACTGCTTTAACTCATATGTTTTACTGTTTTAACTCACATATTCATTAACATTACATACCTTAAAGCAGTAAATCAGTAAATCAATAGAGGTGTTACCTAACACCAAGGGGGGATTAGTATGCTTTTGTTTTACTGCTTTACTGCTTTAACTCATGTTTTAATGCTTTAACTCATGTTTTACTGCTTTAACTTTCTGCTTTACTGCTTTAACTTTCTGCTTTACTGCTTTAACTCATGTTTTACTGCTTTAACTCATGTTTTACTGCTTTAACTTTCTGCTTTACTGCTTTAACTTTCTGCTTTACTGCTTTAACTTTCTGCTTTACTGTTTTAACTTTCTGCTTTACTGTTTTAACTCATATATTTATTAACATTATGTTTTTTATTTTGTTTTAATACTTTTTATTTATTTTTATTATTATTTATTTTTATTATTATTTTTATTATTTTATTATATTATTATTTTTATTATTTTTATTATACTTAGTGTTATTTACTTCATGCCTATTGTTATTATTATTTAGAACACACCTACACACGTGAGCGTGCGCACACACACACACACACACACACACACACACACACACACACACACACACACACACACACACACACACACACACACACACACACTTACACTTATACACACATTCACTATGGCACTTATACACACATTCACTATGACACTTACATTTACCCATAGACACTTACATTTACACTTATACACACACACACACACACACACACTTACACTTATACACACATTCACTATGATACTTATACACACATTCACTATGACACTTTCATTTATCCATAGACACTTACATTTACACTTACACTCACACACAGATTTACTTACACTCACACACAGATTTACTTACACACACACAGATTTACTTACACACACTCACACACAGATTTACTTACACACACAGATTTACTTACACTCGCACACAGATTTACACACACACACACACACACACACACACACACACCCACGCACACTCACACATATAACGTATAATTTATTAAAACATTTTATGATTTAATTAAACACGTACATTTATATTACTCATTCAAATATAACTAAAATTATTTCAAAGTTTCTTAAAACTTCTATAATAAATCAATCATTATCTTTGAACAAAGAATTTATTATTAACTGTTAATACTTTTTGTTTATAAATTTTATAACTATCAAGTTTTAAAATAACTTTTACTAAAATTTTATGAAATTTTATTAAAAACATATATTTTACGTACCTTAAAGCAATAAATCAGTAAATCAGTAAGGCTAGCCCCCCTAGCACCCCTCTACATCAAGCTATGCTACGTTTGTTCTATTGACTTACTGCTTTACATCATCTTTAGCCATGTAATAAGTATAAAAATAACAAAATAAGTTCTTCTCTGCTAACATAACATGTATTTTATTAAAATCATTCTAAGTTTTTATTTAAAAATAACAATTATTCACTTACATTTATATTATTCACTCGATGTTAACTAAAAATATTTCAAAGTTTTTTAAATAATTCTGGTTTTCTTTATTATTATTATTATTATCTATGTACATTGACAATCCATCACGAGAAAACACAACTACCCTCACTCCTTACAGATACGAAACTGACCTCTCTCTGTAAAATGTGTTGAAATAACTACTTTAGGTCTAAATTTAGGATAATCCTTTTGTAACCCGGAGTTTAATTAGGCCTAATTCCAGGTCAAAATATATTTCAAACTGACCTTTTTCTGTAAAATGTGGTGCAATAACTACGTTAGGCCTAAATTTAGGCCTAAATTTAGGATAAGCCTTTTTGTAGACGGGCTAATTTAATCCTAAGATCTAAATGTAATTCCCGTATAGACAAGAATCATTGTTATTATTATTTTTATAAATATATTTCCAACTGAAACATGCTGGATCGGTAAGATCCTTTAAGCAGGTAAAAAGGAAATGTTTTCCTTACTTGTGATTGGTTGGGGTAATCCTTATCTCTATATGACCTCGTATGTGATTGGTCGAGAATTATTTTATCGTCTTTTGAAAATTAACTTGGTTCTTTAACTTGTATTTGAGCAGGTGTGTGTTTTATTATCTTTTAGACCCAAACTCATTTTTAAAATCATAGTCATTTTAGCTGTTAAGCGGTGCACAAGTTATCTGATTTGTATTAAAAAGTGTTTTATTTTTACTAAGTGTATATCATATTTATAATAAATACTTACATTGAGGAATAATTAATTTCATTAGAATAGATAATAATTAATTCAATAGATTTATAAGCTAACCACCAGGGCTCAGCATGAGCCCCACCCGCAGCGGCAGCCAACCCCGCACTGCAGGTGCGGCCCCGGCGTCCCTGCCTCCTTCCGCAAGTGCCCGCAGGCTACACATTTCCGCGCGAATGAAGCCATATAGTATATATATATATATATATATATATATATATATATATATATATATATATATATATATATATATATATA
>JABUQX010025238.1:0-25660 GCA_015478945.1 Trachelipus rathkii | reverse complement strand
AGAAATTGATCTGATAGAGGAAAATTGACAAAAGACTCCGAATAAAGAAAATAAATAATTACTTTGAAATGAATAAACAGATTGGAATAGTCAACAGAGCCCTACCATGAATATTACCAATTGATTGTGATATTACAGAACTCAACAGACTATATTATACAGTAGGTAGAGCCATAGTAGGTAACATGGGAGTTGGAGTGATGAAGGAGAGAAGAGGAATAGGAAAAAATGGAATCAAACCCTGGATATTTAGACTAGAAAAAGAAATACTAAAGTTAAGAAAGGAGATTTCCACTTTAATGTCATTCCAGAGAAATCAATTGAGATCTGAAATGGCAATAAGACTAGTAGAAAATATAATAAGAGAAAGAGTTAGACAAGGCAATAAATTAGCTCATGCGATCACTAGAAGAAAATTAAGCCTTGCAGCAAAACGTAAAAGGTTGAGAAGATATGAACGAAACGAAAAACAAAAAGAACAAAATCGAATATTTAAACATGATCCTGGAAGATTGTACAGAAAACTGAGAAATGATGAAACCAAAGTGACTGAATCTCCAAGAAAAGAGGAGATTGTAAGAGTGGAACAACAAATTCTACGAAGACGATAAGACATCATAGCAAATGAAGCGGTAGTGGAAGGAAGAAAATAATAAATGACCCGCAAATAAATAATAAAATGGAAAATGGATTTGGGGAAATAAGTCAGAAAGAAGCTAAAGGACCGTCCTCGTGAAGCTCAATAACTGGAAAGCACCTGGACTGATAAAGTCCAGAATGTATGGCTAAAGAATGTCACAGTATACTCATCAGCCCCCTAACAAAATGTATAAACAAATTGATAAATGGAAGAGAAGAAATTCTAGAATGGCTGACAATAGGAGACAACTAACCTCATAACCAAAAGTTGTAAGAAAACGTAAAAATCCAACAAAAATATAGAAAAATATAAACTATCATATATAAAACTCTAACAGCAATAATAGCATCTAGAATATTACAAAAACATGTAGAAAATAATAATAAATAAACGGAAGAAACAGAAAAGGAGATTACAAACATAATTTACCAAAAGACAATTTATTATTAATCAGCAAAAATGATTTGAAAATTAGTAGGAAGAACCACCAAAACCAGGGCATGGCCAATTTTGGTGATTTTTTTGATTTTTTTTTAAAAAAATCAATTGATTTTTGTTGATTCTTTTATATTTTTTTATAATTTCAAAATTCTTAACGTCACGCGATATATAATTTTGTAAACTGGCAAATTATATTTCCCGCAATCGACAATCGCCCGTGGACGCTTTACGAATCCCAAAAATTCAAAAATATAAAAAAAATCAAAAAAATCACAAATTGATTTTTTTAAAAAAAATCAAAAAAATCACCAAAATTGCCATCCCTGCCACAAACATCTAGGCATGACCTGGATAGATTATAAGAAGGCAT
This sequence comes from Trachelipus rathkii, assembly GCA_015478945.1. Taxonomy (NCBI): domain Eukaryota; kingdom Metazoa; phylum Arthropoda; class Malacostraca; order Isopoda; family Trachelipodidae; genus Trachelipus; species Trachelipus rathkii. The sequence goes on along the minus strand of JABUQX010025238.1, from coordinate 24,209 downwards.
ATGACAGTGTTCCTCATAGCTGGATAATAGAAGTATTAAAAATATACAAAATAAATAAAAAAGAATAGTAGATTTTGTAAAAGAAGGAATGAGGCAATGGAGGGTCAATTTAAAACTAAAATATGAAAGAGGACTGATTGAGGTTGAAAAAAATCAATATAAAAAGGGGTAAGATACCTCATTTTATAAGGGTTGGTGATTTTTTTGATTTTTTTAAAAAAATCAATGATTTCTTTTATTTTTTTTGAAAAAATCAAAAAATCAATGATTTTTTGATTTTTTTGATTTATTTGATTTTTTCAGGCACAAATTGCCTTTTTAATTATTATTTTGATAAAATTAGTAAATAATCCTAATTATTACCTAATTAATAAGTTTAGTAAGTATAATTATTATTTAGTTTAAAATTAAGTTATTTAAATTATATAAATATACTTTATATAAATCCAGGGATGGCAATTTTGGTGATTTTTTTGATTTTTTTTAAAAAAATCAATTTGTGATTTTTTTGATTTTTTTGATTTTTTTCTATTTTTTCAGATTCGTAACGTCACGCGATATATAATTTGTAACTTGTAAATTATATTTCACGTGACGTTACGAATCCAAAAAATCAAAAATATCAAAAAAATCAAAAAATATCACAAATTATCTTTTAAAAAATCAAAAAAATTACTAAAATTGCCATCCCTGATTTTTATTAATATCTGAGTATTCAAATTTTATTTATTTTCTTTATTTGAAAATACATTTACCCTCATTGATGTATTTGCTATTATATAGATGAAATATACTATCATTAATTAGGTGTGCTGAACCTAGTAATAATTATAAATTTAGAAAAAAAAAATTGCCTAAAAAAATAAAAAAAATCACGATTTTTTCATAAAAAATCAATTGATTTAACTAACTGATAAATCAATTTGATTTAATTCAGATTGCCCAACCCGGAGTTTGTCTTGATTTTTTCAACCTAATTCACCATCGCCCACTGCTCTTCAGTTTACACCTAACCTTTAAACAATCTAATTAAATTAAATTACGAAAACGGATATAGGAAATTAACGCACGTAGCAGAGAAATCAAGCTAGCTGAAGTTAATCTTCTCACCTGTTTATATGGATGACCTTCAAACGATGTTCCGCAACCACATGAAACAAATCGGTAGGTGGGGGGTAGTGAAGTTCTCTGAGGATATAATGTAATGAGTTTGGCTCTAGCATAAATGTGCATTCCTTTAGCTCGTTTGGAAAGGAGAAGAAGCGGAGAATGAAAAACATCCACGATTTGACGATTGCCATCCTAGCGCAACTTGAGCAGAAAATACTTGTTAATATCTAGGAGTGGTAGGAGTCGGAGGAAGTTTGGAAACACAAGTTGATGAAAAGTGGAAACTGGAAAAAGAATATTTAAAAAAAGAATCAAAGCAATATTAAAATCGGGAATTAAAGTGCTAAGGAAATAAAATAAGTTGAGGCCATCAAGACAGCTCTAACTCAATTTGGACATTTGTGAAATGGTAACAACGCCTATGAGATGCCGTGGTGAAACAAGAATTGATATTTTTCCTGCTAGAAGAATGGATTTCCTCTTGATTTGAATGATATGGCTACATCTATTGTCCGGCATGTACCATAGAACGTAGAGAGAAGAGACATGGGTCGTTGGGAGATGGATTACACTATACAAAACGAGAAATAATAGTGTAAGGCCAATTACCTGGAAAAGCGTAGAAAAAACAAATTCCTCCAGTGGTTGTATTTCAGTGGGTGTATCAACATGAAAGTGGGAAGCCAACAACAACTTCACTAATTAAAAAGAAGAAAACTAACTACATGAATGCGAACAACATTAGAGTGAAACAAGGCCAAAGGTGGGATGAAAAAAAAAGAAAAGAAAAGACTAAAACATTAAAAGAAATTTGAAGCAGAGAGGAAGAAGAAACATATAAACAGTGGAGACAACAAGCAATGACAAAGGAACACAAGAAAAATCATAGACGAAAGTTTATATGGAAGGAAAAATCTGTGGAAATATTCACGAGGGGGGACGATTACAGGGCAGAAGAAGAGAAAGATTTCTGATGATGGCCGCTCAAGACCGAACAATCGGAACAAGATGGCATAAGCATATAGAAAGAGAGGAACATCAGCGACAAATATAGTGTGTGTGACCAAGAAACAGAGAAACAGAATCTGTCCCTCACATTCTAGCAGTGATGTCAAAGACCCTGCATAAAACTGACATCTATTATACTGAAGGGCATAACCACCATCTTGCAGTATTGACTCACCTAATCATTATTCTCTCAGTAGATATTCTGGATATGACTTGCACTGAATATTTGTGTTTCATCGTTCCTGAATAAAAAAACGGAAGAAGCTCTGCAAAAAACATTGCAAAAAATTAACTGAAATTTAAAAGAATTTAGGACCAGGAATGGACATAAAAGTTTCTTCTAATTGGTTGCAACTCTTACATTCGATACACTTTTATTAAAATTTAAATTAAATTTATTCCACAAAATTAATAAAATTAAAAAATTGTAATAAAATTGAAAATTTATAAAATATAATTTAATACATTGAATAAAGATAATCTAAGGCGTTGAAATTTTAATTTAATTCCTTATATTCACAAAAACTAGTTATAAGTGTAACTTCATAAATACTTCAAGTTTACTTGGTAATTACTAATATTGATAAACGAAAATGTTATTAAAAGAACTTCGTGGTTGTGAGTAAAACGAATTCTCGGTTCTAATTTCTTTTTATCGAAACTTAATCAATAATACTCCTAAAAGTCATAAATGATAGTTTATTTGATCAAACTAAATGAAATTGTTTAATATAAAATAAAATGGAATTGGTCAATACTCATCCACTGTAATCGTAGCCTAAGGATGCTGAGAGACGGATGAAGGTTGCAAGTAATTTCTCTCAGCAGATATTGAAATGACTTTAGTATCGAATATTTGTGCTTTCATCGTTCTGAATAAAAAACGGATGATCCCTGCAAAAATATTATAAAAAATAAATTTGAAATTAAAGATTTAGACCAGGAATGGACTGATAAATGTTTGTTCTAATTGGTTGCAACTCTAACATTTACATTTATAATTTTATTATTAAATTTATTTTACCCAAATAAATAAAATTTAAATGTAGTTAAAGTGAAACTTTATAAAATATAAATAAATACATAAATAAAGACATTGCTGACAGTTGAATTTTTATTTTAATCCCTTCTATTCACAAACTAGTTATGATTGTAACTTCATAAATATCTCAAGTTTACTTGGTAATTACTAACAAATGATAAACGAAAGTGTTATTAAAAGAATTTCGTGGTTGTGAGCGAAACGAATTCTCGGTTCTAGATTTTATGTTTTATCCGAACTTAATCAATAATACTCCTAACATCATACTGCTGTTATTGTTTGATTAAACTAAATGAGTATTGAATACAGGCATTGATTGAAGAAATTTTCGACTACAAATAATCATTTTTCGATAAAAGAACAAAAAAAAAAAAAGAAGGCGTATTTCTTGATTCCTCAAATTTAAAAACATTTGATAAAGCGATCTCAATAAATTTTGGCAGGTGTATATTATTCATCGATTGGTAAACCTTTAGATATAATTTGAATCAAATAGAGTCGGTGATTTTGTGAAGAAATTTTAAACTTTTCAAAGATTGGAAAATATTTCTGAAATTTAACATTCTTGAATTACTTTAAAGATAAACATTAACTAAATTGAAAAGTGTAAAATATATTTGTTTTGTTTATCTAATAAAGTACCAAAACCACAAGGGCGGGGCGTAATCAGGGTTGTGGAGTCGGTTAAAAAATTTTCCGACTCCACCTCTATCTGGATTATATTAAATATACCAATATATATATACTATATTATATATATATATATATATATCAATATATATATATTATATTATAATATAATATATATATTATATAATATATAAATATATATTATATATATATTGATAGGGTTTGTTGTTACCTTGTGTTAAATGTAGTATAGTAAAGTAAAGACATGGTTTTGATAATAAGAGGCATAGAATCTAAAGTTACAATGTGCTTCAGAATGGGACATTCTTTAGGGGCGTTTTTAGGTGTGAGAAGAATTGAATAAATGAGGGAAAAGAACGTATTAGAGAGAGTGTGGGTGAAGAAAGGGGGTAGGATGATGAGAAGAATCGAATGAATTAACATTGAGTGTTTGGCATGTGGATAAGGATGGATGATGTTGGTTGGTTAAGCGGCATTTTGCATAGTGGTGAGCTATGCGCGGAATCGACGACTGGGGGAAGACCGATGAAAAAGTGATTGAGTCAGCAAAAGGGGATTCCTGGAGGAGAGAAATCTGAGTTTAGCAGATGCGCCGCAGAAGAAAGTGCCATAATAGGAAGTGATGGCGTGTTTTAAGAGCAGGGTATTGGTTAGTGCGCCCACCTAGGTTAAGGGGGGACAACCCCTTACATTGGGAGATGCCAATATTGAGGGTCCCGTCCGTGAAGCTCTAAAGTGGATTTTTACTGACCGACGAGTTCTCACTAAAAGATATAAGGGGCAGTAAAGGCTGAGCTTTCTTTCGTGAACGTTTCGTATATTATTCTACTTACTTTTCTGGTTTTCCGTGGATGTGCATGCTACGCAACCTTACCCCCAGTCTTGAGAGAACGGGGGTAATGATGAGATGAATAATATACTAATATATATATATATATATATTTATATATATATATATATATATATTATATATATAGATAATATATATATATATATAGATATATATAATATTTATATATATATATATATATATAATATATATATATATATTATAATATATATATATATATATTATATATATAATATATATATATACTATATATTATATTATTTATATATATATATATATATATATATATAGTATAATATATAATATATACTATATATTTATTATATATATATATTATATAACATTATATATATATAATATAATATATATATATATATATATATTATATATATATAAGGTGATTGATTCTGTGAAGAGAGAGGTATGTCTGTAAGTGTATATATATATTATATTATTATATATATATATTATATATATATATAATATTATTATATATATATATATAATAATATATATATATAATATATATATATATATATATATAAGGTGGATTGATTTCTTCTGTGAAGAGAGAGGTATGTCTGTAAAGTAATACTTTCTTTAAACCAATGAGTATCCATAAGAATACTAGAGTTGGTATTGTAGGTAGAGATTGTATCGAACAGTGAAAAATAATTGATTGATTTTGCATGATTGGTGAATGGTGATTTTCATATTGTGTTGGATGTTAAATCAAGATAGGGTTAGGAATGGGATTATCGGATCATTTATGTTGTTCTATGTAAAAAATTAAGTTTAGTGGGGGCTTGGATGAGAGAGGAAGGTGATGCGAAAGGAGTAGGTAAAATTAAGAGTGAAAAGTTAAGTGAGCAAAGGACAATAAGGATAAAGGTTTGTAAGAGCGCTCGCAGTAAAATCGGCTGACATCGTGAACAAGTTGATACTGAAAAAAAATCTTGGGCAAATGAATGGAAGCTTTTATTAGTAGTGCAAGAAAGTATGTGGATGTGCTAAAGTAGAAGTAAGAATGTTAACAGTGCATGGTGGGAATGAAGAGTTGATGAAAGCGGTTAAAGGTAAAAAAGAAGCGTGGTTTAAATTACTAAAAGCAAATGATGAAGTCTCAAAAGAAAGATGCTTGGAATTTATAAGAGCAGGAAAAAAGAAATACTAAAAGGTGTATACGTAGGGGAAAACAAGAAGTAAAGAAACAGTTTGGAGGAGGATGAATGGGGAACTTACAAGGGAATAGGGAAGCTCTTCTGGAAGAAGCGCGAAAGGTAAGAATGAGAATAAAGGGAAAAATCTTGCTTAGAATAATGAATAGGGATGGTGCTTTTGTTAACTGATGAAATGTATGTGAAGGGAGTGTGGAAAGAACACTTCGGAAATCTGCACACAATATTAAAGTTAATGAAGAGGTGATAGTGAATGTGTGTGGGTTTGATGGTGCAAGAAGAAATATGTAATTTGGGGATGAGGTTATTAGTAAGGAGAGGTAATGGGTAGAGTGATAGTGAGAAAGTTGTAAGAATGGTAAATGCGCAGGTATAGCATTGAATACTGGTGAAATGATCAAGAAGGAGCGAGATGGTGATTGAATTTGGATTTGGAAAGTTGTGTAATAAAGCTTTATAGAGGTATAGTTTCAATGGGATTGGAGTGAGAAGCGGTAATAGTACGCCTTATATAAGTAAGGGAGAAAAGGTTTTTGATATTATTATTAGGGGAATAAGTTTATTGAGGTTGTAGGAAGTATATATGCTGGTATTTTGGGTCGAAAGAGTGCCTGTCGAGTGACTGAAGGACTGGGTGGTGGTGAAGAACAAGGTCGTTTAGGAGTGGTAGAGGATTTGTGGGGATAAAATCTTTACTTTGAAACAAATTATTGAGAAACGAGGGAGAAGATAAATTTATTTAGGTGTTATTGCATTTTGCAACAAGGCGTTATGGCAGTGTTATGATATATTGTGGTGCGTGGTAGGCTTCTGATGGAATCAAAAGTATGTATGACCGCATAGTGAAGCAGTGTGTAAGAATAAGATGATGTCAATGGTGATGGTTAAGATTAATAACGGAGATGAAGACAAAAGGTTGTGTTATGTCTCCTGTTATTCAATTTTAATATGGATGGGGTGTATGAAAGGAATTCGCAGGTGGGGATGCAGGAAATGGTGTTAGAATGATGGAGATGAGTGGAGGGTGCTCTACCTATGATAAGGGAACGGAAATGATTTGTTTTGTGTGAGAATCTGAAGAGAGTTTGAGAGATTGGTAAGAGAGATTTGGCAGGGTTGGTAAAAGGAGATGTTTGAAGGAAAACGTAGATGAAGAGTTAAAGGTTATGGTTGTGAAGTTGAGGACAGTCCTCAGTGTTGATCGTTATGTTAGATGGTGAGCAGCATGGAACAAGTGTCTGAGTTTAAATATTTAGGTATGTGTTGGATGAGAAGGGGAACGGATGATGAAGTACAGCGAGTGTAGTAGGAAAGTTCCGTGAAGTGGCAGGAAAGGTTGATGGCCTTGCAAATTTTAAACTCGTTGGTAAATGTAAAGGGACTAAGTCGTTGAGTGCCGCTTGAGGGTCTTTACCAAGAGGGTATGGTGTTACCTGGTTATTGTATATAAGTAGTGGAGGCTATGGGGTCTGGAAATAAGAAGTATAGATCTTAAAGTTCAATGTGTTCAGTATGAGACAATCTTAGGGGCATGCTACAAGTTAGAAAGAATTTATAAAATGCAGAATGAACGTATTAGAGAAGTTGTGTGTCGGTGTGAAGGAAGGGTAAAATGACGAGAATAAATGAAAGTATGTTGAAGAGGTTTGGTCATGGGAAAAATGAATTGAAGTCGGCTTTGGTAAGCGGTCATGTATAGTGGTGCGAGTGTTGTTGGCGAACCGACCGGCTGGGAGACCGAAAGAGAAAATGGAAATTGAGCGGTGTGAACACGATATTCTGAAGGAAGAGAAAATGTGAGTTTGCAGAGGCGAGAAGAATAAAGGTTTGCATAATAGGAGTGAATGCGCGGCGCTGTTGCTATGGCATGGGTTTGTGCGGCCCACCGTAGGCCAAGAGATGACCCTTACATTGGACGGATTTACCCAAATGAGGGTCCGTCGCACTATGGGGTCGGTTCCATTGAAGCTCTTTTAGGGTGATTGGTCTGCTCTGTACAGAGGGGGTTGGTTAAGCTGCGGCTTTCATTTCGACTTTTAGTTCATATTCTTCTACTGCTTTTTCTTTCCAGTCATTATGACACGCAACCTTACCCCCAGGTCTTCGGGGCGCAAAGAGAAGATAAGAAAGATATATATATATTATATATATAATATATAATATATAAATATAATATATATATATTAGTAATATATATATATGATATATAATATATAATATATATATATATATATATATTATATATATATATATATATATATATATATAATACAATATTATATAATATATATTAGGGCCGTAACTTAAAAAATATTTTTCGTTTTTTTTTAACTCTCAGGTTATATATATAAATATAGAATTATAATATAATATATATATATATATAATATAATATATATATATATATATATATATATATATATATATCTAATAATATATATATAATATATAATATAAATATTATATTATATAAATATATATATAATATATATATATATATATATATATATATATATACTTATATATATATATATATATTATATATATATATATATATATATATTATATATATATAGTATATATAATATTAATATATATATATTGATATATTGTCATGCAACATTACGATTTGCATTGTTGTCATAAGCTAGCAACTGGGTGACACTGGGAAATGAAATGCAGTGTCAATAAAATCTATTAACAAACAAAATAAACTTAATATAATACGATATAATAAAACAAAACAATATTTATAAATAAATAATAATAATTGTAATGCATATAATAAGGAATAAGAATTTATGAGAAATATAACATAGGATCCCCTGAAATCTGACTTTCTTTGAATTAGAAATGAAGGGTGACTAATTTAGTTTCAATATAAAATTACGTAAGTAATATAATAGAAAATGTATTATTTAAATAAAAAATAAATGTTTCACTTTTAAGAAATAAATTTTAAGCACAAACTCACCCCTGGCTTTTTATTATAAAATCTATATAATATAAACTTTCGATCAAACACGAAGCAAAAAATAGTAATAGTTCAAATTCACTGAGGCTAAGGCAGAATCACAAGATTGAAACCACGGTGAATATTCACAAAAAATATCCAAATTCAATAACTTGTAGAAAAGCACACAGTTGGATAAAATCCTTGAAAATTCTGAAGAATTAATTTCATAAACTTGGATTGTGAAAGTGGGACACACTGACAAAAAACTTGTAGCAAAAAAATCGAAACAAATAGAAAACGTGGTTTTTTGTAAGGCGCCTTGATATCGAAAAGAAACGGAGTTGAAAGGATCACGACTTCTCGCCTATCGAGACAAAAATTTGGTTCCAAATAGAAAAATAATCCACTACAGAAATAAAAATAAAAATTAAAACAAAAATAAAAACAGGGATTAGTTAAGAATAATGAACAACATTTACCCCCCCCCCCCCCGGCCAGACACGGAGTGGTCAGAAGAGAAGCGTACAAACAGGGCGGCGACGGGCGGCTCGGAACGAGACCGAAGATAGGGAGGGAGAAGGAAAACAGGAGGAGGATTTAGGCTGGTATGCATTGTGGCAGGACCAGTCGTAGGCGGAAGGGGAAGTGGTAGAGGCGGCGGGGAAGGATTACGAACCGGAGAAGTGGACATAGGGGGCGGAAGGAGGAGGGGGAGGGTGAGTAGAATGTGTACGAGTAGAGGAAGATGAAGCCAGATGGGTGGTAGAAGGTTGTTGTAAACGAGGAGAAACAGGAGATGATTGGAGGAGGTGGAACAATGTCAACTGACAACTCGGGAGCAAAGTCCAAGAAGGCGGGCTTAATCCGGTCAATAGAAACATTTTCCACTTTAGAACCTCTTTGAAGCGAAAAATATTTACGATAACGCTGAAGCACCCGAAAAGGTTCGTCATATCGGGCCTGAAGAGGGCCGCGATGGGAGTCGTGGCGGACAAGAACGTGTGTACAGGTATCGAGTTCGGACGGAATGTAGATTGTGCGGACGAGTTTGGCGAGGAAGAGAGGGCTTCCATGAGTCGGCACATTGACGAAGACGGGAAAGGTAAGAATGACGATCAGTAGTAGGAGCAGGGAAAGGAAGGATAAACTCGCCTGGAATTCGGATGGAAGTACCGTAAGCAAGCTCAGCGGATGAGCACTGAAGGTCTTCCTTGAATGAGGTCCGAATGCCAAGAAGGACAAGTGGGAGGGTTTCGGACTAATTATCAACATTGCCATGAGCCATCAGGGAAGATTTTAACTGCCGGTAAACCTTTTCAATTTCATTTCCCTGAGATTGCGGATGGTAGCTACAAGAACGAAGGCGTTTTGATCCTAAGAGACCAACCAGTAAGGTTCCTTGCCACAGTAGACTCAACATTGCGTCCCTATCTGCAGCGAGACCGTAGAGGGAGTACCGAATCTTGAAACCCAGTGGAAGAGAAAAGCCTGAGCAATGGATTCTCCTGAAGTATCTTGAAGAGGGATAGCTTCGACCAGCGAGTAAATCGCGTCGATACAATTGCTGAGAAGGTGGTGTAACGTTTGAAGGAGCGTAGGGGAACGACCAAGTTCAATGTGGAACCTGGGTCGACGCGTTGTCCCGAGGAAGAAAACTGCTCGACAGGACGGCAGTATGCTTTTGACTTTAGGTACGATAGCAGCATGCTGGCCGACTTGAAGGCCGCGTTCATCAACGTCCTGCGAGAACGGACGGCCGAGCCCACGATGCTTGAGCGACTTTGATCGGGTTCTTACCTCTTATGCCGGTGATGCGGAAACATCGTGTATTGTGTAAATACCAAGACACGGCATGGGAAGAAGGTACGACAAGGCGGGGTAGACGTGAGGACATGTCGCAGAGAATGGAAATGGAAATCCGGAAAACTTCCGCCCCACGCTGAAATATCAAAAATAGAGTTTGGCAAGGAAGGGGTATAGTCTTCCAGGCTGCTCTGAAGACGGGGACACTCTCCTTCATAATGCGATTAGAAGGAAGAGAGGAGAAATGGCACAAAATACGGGAAAGAGCATCTGCGCGGGAATATTTCTCAGCACCCTTTTAACGGTAACATCGTGACGAAAAGTCAGGTTGTTGAAACTGGCAATAAAACTCGAAGATGGACGCGCTCACTGGGGAGAGACTGTTTAAAACAGTAGAAGCTGTAATGCGCGACGTGATGGGCCAGGTGGTCCTAAGTATATTGGAAAAACTCACGACCGTCAATTAAAAGTAATGCGAAAATGTTTGATGCAAGGTAGATTAGCTAGCAATTCTCTCCCGAATAGCACCATATACCGAACCTCGGGAGCTGGAGCTTTCTAGGAAAAGAACGCCAGCGACGCCTATTCGCCTTCAATGGCGGTACTGTTTGCAAAACGAGGCCACCGACTTTGCGTGATCCGAAAGCATTCAGTGTGAATCGTGGTCGGTGCAGTCGGGGAAGAGAAAAACAAGGAGGGACAGAAGAAGCCAGAGCCTCCTTGATTGGTAAGAGGAAAGCAAGCATAGACGGGCCCATTAGTTCAATCGATGGAGTTGGAGGGGCGTGAAGATCCTTACGAAAGCTTAGAAGAAGTGCAATTAAGAGGACCGCAAAATGTCTGCTGACCGAAGAAGAACTGTGATAGAAGTTTACCATGCCCAGAAAACGACGAAGTTGTCATTGCTTCTGGGGCATGGGGAAAAAGCGAATAGCAGAGACACGGTCTTCGAGAGGGCGGATACCTTCTGAAGAGATAGAATGGCCGAGGAAGGTTAGCGAAGTAACGCCGAACATGCATTTAAGAGAGTTAATACGAATGCCGAAAGTCAACTAACCTTGCGAAAACCTGGCGTAAGTGAGAGAGATGTTCCTCTGGGGAAGAGCTGGCTATAAGGAGATCGTCAAGATAAGCAAACACAAAAGGCAGTCCGAAACAACGGAATCGATGAACTCTGGAAAGATTGGGCAGCGATTCCGGAGCGAAAGGAGTCGGAGAAAACTCAAACAAGCCGAAGGGAGTTATTACGGCCGTTTTGTGAATATTCTGGCCTATAGCATTTACTGGAATTTGGTAAAAAGCTTTCACCAAATCAATTTTCGAGGAAGATGCGTACATCCCGGAACAGATTTGCGGGTAAAAAATCTTGCAGGTGCGCCGGAATTGGATAACGGGTCGGGCTGTTGTAAATGCATTAAGGACACCGGTAAATTCCCCGTAGCGTAATCCACCGTTAGGTTTTAAGGAACGAGGTGAAGAGGAGAGGCATACTCAGAATTTGAAGGTCGAAATTATACCTTGCTGAAGAAGGGAATCAAACTCAAGCTTGGCAGCTTTAAGTTTGTCGGGAGCAAGGCGACGTGCATGCGCGAAAGGAGGTCTGCCTGAAGTCTCAATGTGGTGGACCACATTGTGTTTGACTTCCGAAAAGGTAGAAATAGGAGAAACAAGTTCGGGAAAATCCGAATGAAGAAGTGCTTCAAAAGGGTTACTAGGAGATGGAAGGTGTATTCCACTGATGGAAGAAGCGGTACGTATACAGGAAGACGAAAATTGCGTGTCAAAATCGATGATTCTATTATGATGAAGATCAACAAGGATGTTATAATGGGAAAGGAAATCAGCGCCTATGATGGGAATGGTAACGTCTTCAATGACGAAATCCCAATGGAAGTCGCGTCGGAAAGAGAGAGTAAGATGAAGACGTTTAGAGCCATAAGTGTGAATAAGAGTCCCGTTAGCGGCCTGAAGAGAATTAAGAGGTTCAGAAACAGGGTTCTTTTGTAAAAGAGATTGAGGAAGAACACTGAAGGAAGAACCTGTATCGACTAAAAATGTGTAACCTGTGTTAGGATCAAAGATAGAAAGAAGGTTAGACGCGGCACTGGCCACATCGGGCGATTTTACGATGTGGCAGTATCGTTTAAAAAAAAGCGCAGGGTTTATGACAATTGCGTGTTTGAGCCCCAAAACGCTGGTGATTAAGACAAATGCCTTGGGAATCAGAAGGAGAAGGTACAGAAGAAGGATGAGCAAGAGCAGAGGAAGGTTGCTGTGCCGAACGAGAAGGAAACTGTGAGTGATGAAAGGATTGACGAGAAGCGTGAGGAGATTTGAAATAACGACGAGGCTGGTTAAAATAGCTTGGACGATGTGCTGAGAAGTTCATGTTAGGCGAAGGAGCATGATAAAAATTAGGATGTATAAGAGTTTCAAGCGATCGGAGCCTTGTTTGAAAATCCAAAATTGATTGCTCCAAAAACGTGATGCGAGCTTGTGAAAAATGTTGCGAGGGGGAAGGTTGCACTGCTTGTACCAGGCCTTGTGCCTGCGGGCTAGAGGGGATGGGTGGCCCCTGACCTAGCGTCAAGGCTGGTGCAGTTGAAGCGGGAAAAAGTGCGAGCTGCGGCGCGTAAGGAGTTTTCCCCTTTTTACGATCCATCGCATGCACAAGCTAATTCCGATTAATGAGCACGCAGGGATCTTTTACTTAAAGCTAATTGTCGAATGTTAGTTGGGAGCTTTTGTTCATAAATAGCTCACGCACTATATGGATGCAAGGTCCCACGGGAGGACCGTCTAACAATGAAAGCATATTACTTAAAAGAACTGATGGTAATCTATCTCCCAAAACTTCATTTCTCAAAAGCTTTCTAATTTTTTCAGGCTCTGATTGTCCTAATCTGTCTAAGAGTATAGCCTTGAGCTCACTATAGGGCCTAATGCCAACATTTAAATTTGGTAAAACATCTCTTATGCGTTGTAAAATTTTAGTTGGAAGTATATTTAATAAAGCTCTAAATCGATCGCTCTCGGATTTATCTTGCAACTGTAACTCTAATAACACAAAAGTGAGATCCAGATCCTCACTCAAAAACTTACCATTATACTGAAAAGTAGTGGTCTGAGCAGGAGCCGTAAGTTGAGGTGCAGGTGGAGATTGAGCTGTATTGAAATTGTTTGTAATGTCATCCACAGTACCAATATTATTATAAGAAAAAAAATAATTACTGTATGTGTTTAACAATGCAAGATATTATTCAAACTTCGACCTCAATGTGAATTTGCCAAACTAAAAATTATCTATCGGACTCTTAAAAAATAATTAAAAAATTAAAAATAATGGAGGCTCTTTAAAACTACGAAAACACAAAACACTGGGCTTTAGACCCACTAGCTATGATGGATTTTTATGGAGAGAGAAAAAAAAATTTATATTATATATATTCTACAATTCTCTTAAAATATATAAGCTTGCTCCCGTGAAATAGAAATATGAAAAAAAATATATAATATGTAAAATATTAAAATATTAAAAATGGTAAAAAAATATATGAAAATTATAGAAATTTCTACTGCAGGAGGAACCACTGGACGGCCCGGTGAACACGAAAAAGTCTGTGAAGGCACTTGAAAACACTGTTCAGAGGGGCATACAGGGTTAGAAACACTTTTAAGATCACCACTTTGTTGATGATGTTTTCGGATTGCTGAAGAAAAACAACACCAACAAAGATGGAAATGTAAACACTTTGAGCATCAATAAAATCTATTAAAAAACAAAAAAACTATATTAATTACAATCATAATAAACAATAACAAATATTTATAAAAATAAATAATAATAATTTGTAATGCATATAATAAGGAATAAGAATTTATGAGAAATATAACATAGGATCCCCTGAAATCTGACTTTCTTTGAATTAGAAATGAAGGGTGACTAATTTAGTTTCAATATAAAATTACGTAAGTAATATAATAGGAAATGTGATATTTAAATAAAAAATAAATGTTTCACTTTATAGAAATAAATTTTAAGCACAAACTCACCCCTGGCTTTTTATTATAAAATCTATATAATATAAACTTTCGATCAAACACGAAGCAAAAAATAGTAATAGTTCAAATTCACTGAGGCTAAGGCAGAATCACAAGATTGAAACCACGGTGAATATTCACAAAATATCCAAAATCAATAACTTGTAGAAAAAGCACACAGTTGGAATAAAATCCTTGAAATTTTCTGAAGAATTAATTCATAAACTTGGATGTGAAAGTGGCAAACTGACACAAACTGTAGCAAAAATTGGAACACAAAAAGAACGTGTTTTTAGTAATGGCGCTTGATCGAAAGAGAACGGAAGTTGAAAGGATCACGTGACTTCTCGCTCGAGACAAAAATTTGGTTCCAAATAGAAAAGGAAAAAGTACAAAATAAAAATAAAATAAAAATAGGAATTTCAAGACTAACGACTACAATATATATTTACTTCAATAAAAGAGGGTCCAATATTTGCTTCGGCTGAGCCCAATTTTCTACACCCCTAAAATTTGGACATAATTTTCTTAATTTTCAGCCAATTTTTGATGTGGAAAAGAAACCAACTGTAGCTTTTTCTGACCTCTTAAACGTCCTAACGTTTTCGAAATGTTTTTTCTTTGCGTCTGTAGTCATTCTTAAGATTTTTTCATTTTCTTCAAAACTTTTGTTTTTGACATTTGTTCTTTTCAACATTTTACTATTTTTTTCGAAATGACTTCAAACTTGAATATACATAGATGGGTCTATTAGCTACAAAATGCACGAAATGAGAAATCGCCCTTTCTAAAAGAAAACATTCCTAAACTCCTTCATCCTCTCTCCATAGCTCTTTACCCTCAAAGCCAGAAAATCATCCTGTTGCACTACTTTACCACTCTTTCCAAGCAATACCTAGGTCTTTCTTAAATAAGGGCCAAACTTGTTTTCGCAATACTCTAAACTGATCTTTAAAATAGAATATTATACCAGCTACTTATAAACTTTGTTATTTTGTAAACTATTATTCGATTTTATTATACTTAAACATCCTTATTAACTTTGTTCCTTGCTTCCAAACACTGATGGCTACTTTCAGATTGCTTTAAGCTCACAATCTAAAATCCTTTTTTTTTGGTCCACAGGACTCAACCCAATCCCCATTCATATCGAGTAAAATTCAGATTGATGTTTACCTAAATGAAAACCATGCACTTTTTACTATTAAAATTATTGCCACTTATCTGTCGACACACCCAAGAAGTTTATCAAATTCATTTTGAATCTTTATAATCCATTCATTATTCCTTACTAAGGTAGCCACTTTGCTATCATCGCAAACTTATAAAACTTACATTTAAGCACCCTTGAGTCTAAATTATATATATATATATATTTATATATATATATATTATATATACATATATATATAATATATATATATATATATATATATATTAATATATATATATATATATAATATATATATATATATATATATATATATATATATATATATATATGTATATATATATTAATATATATATATTATATATATATATATATATATATATATATATATATATATATATATATATATATATATATATATATATACTAATATATATATTATATATATATATTAATATATATATATATATATAATATATATATATATATATGTCCCAAAAGTAAGTGTAATGATGTGTATTTAATTAGTATTGGACTTACCTGAAATTACAATTATCTCCTTCAAGTAAAGTATGAGCCCTTGCGATTTAACCACAGCATTCCAATGTTTCTTTTTTCCCCCAAAATTTGGTTTTTTTTTTTTTCATTGAGCAGTACCGGAAGTCATTTTCCAGAAGTGTGTTTAGTCACGTATTACAGTATTTTTTTTGTTTTCCATCGTACCAAAATGATGACCCTTCAAACTTCATTTACAACACTTAGGGAAGAGGTAGAATCGGCACGGAGCTGGATCTGGGCTGTATGGAGGATGTGAAGTACTTGAATGTTTTTCTCGTCAAAAATTCCATAATTGAGAGCTCCGTGTGAGATGGCGCGTATCGTGGTGCAGCACCCATCGTCTGCAATGTCTGTTCTGATTTGCTGAATTCGTTTTCTCCAATTCGTTCCAAGACATCTTTGTAAAAAAAGTGGGGATTAACTGTCTGTTTTGAAGGTACAATTCCTTGTGCACAAGTACCACCAGCTGTCGAAAAAAACAATAATCAGGTTTTTCACCTTTGGACTTGTGTCATATGGGCTTTCTTCGTGACGGAGGAGAATTTTTTCATGTGCCTTTCGCACTTTGCGTTTGGTTTTTACGATCGTACTCAAAAAACCCATGATTCATCGCTCTGTTTAGAACTTTTATCAAACAAATTGGCGTTCTTCCAATTTTCAAGTTTTCAGTTAAATCTTGCCAAATTTTGACTCTGTTCGCTTTGCTCCACAGACAAGTCTTGCACTAGTTTTGCACAAATTTTTCGAATGTGCAAATGGTTCGTGAAAATTCTATGAACTGCATTTTTATCCACACCAGTTTCTTCTGCAATCACTCTTGACACTGAACCGGCGGCGTTCTCCTCTCCACACAGCTCTAACAACTTCCAAAAATGTCATCGTTTGTTAACGAGATTGGTTCTTCCACAACGCGGGTCGTTCTTCAACATTTTCATCGGCCCCTCTTTGAAGCTTTGTGGCCACTTAAAAAAACCATAGTTCTCGATAGAGTGCATCCCCATAAGCTTCGTTTAAAGAAGCAAATAAATGTCTGTTACCGATTTCACCACAGAATTTGATAAGCGTTACTCCTTTTCATATTTACCTGCCACTGCAAAAACGTAAAGAGGGATAGAAAACACGCCCGATACACAAAAAAAAGTAGTGCAAAAACGTAGCGAGGTTAGAACACACACGGCCCATACATAAACAATTGTAGTGCAAAAGACTGAGTTTATAAATCTGGTTAAAAATGGTATGGAGATATGTAGCCGAGGTAACTAGCTACCCACTCGTATACCTCACGAAGGAGCTACATTACTCAGTCGTTCATGGATATTCAGTAAACTTACTTTTGGGGCAGATATTATATGATATATATATTATATAATATATATAAAATATATATATAATATATGATATTATATATATATAATATATATATATATATATATATACTATATATATATATATATAATATATATATATTATATAAATATATATATTAATTAGTATATATATTATATATAATAATATATTTATGATATACATATATAACTTATATATATTATATATATATATATATATATATATATATATATATAAATATATATATCTTATATATATATATATATATATATATATATATATATATATATATATATTGTGGCGTCTGGTGGAAGGGGGCTGCGACCACCACCGATGAGTCCAAAGCAGCCCCCCAGGACGAAACGCCAATTCATCGCGACAACGCTCACTCTCTTCAACATCCATTAATATTCATCTAATGAAGGTGGTTCTCAAGACAACTTACTTACCTCCCCTTCATAATTGGTGATCACCGGAGTGACTAGTGCCACTGAAGTGGCACAACGAACACCAGCCAGCATCCCCCATTCTCTCAGAAGTTGTTCTCCGTTCGTGGTAAGACATTTCGTTGTAGAGTTTTTTTTACCACAATCGTTCAACGCGCATTACATTCAAATTCAAGTTTCTTCTGCTGGGAGCTGCTCGTTCGGTCATCCTGTAAACGCCTGTACGTGCTTCTCACTGCAGTGCCAGACCAACTGAACGTAAGAAAAGTACAGAGTGGTCCGAAAGCCTCTTCAGTGGCTTTAATGTGTGCACACCTGGTTCTCCATCTGGGACAGCTGACCCAAACGTCCTCCAGCGGCGCAGAAGCCGGACTGTGTTGTCGGATGCTCTGGCCTCACGAGTGCACTTACGCCGCTAACTGTGGGCTACTTATTGTAGAGTCACTCATAGAATATCATTTTATAAGAACTATCTCTCGTAATACTCATCCATTATGTCTACTGGGCCAATTCACTGGGCGGAGTTCTGTGGGCTTTTGGTGGGAAAGGGGCTGCGACCACCACTGAGGTCCAAAGCAGCCCCCCAGGACGAAACGCCAATTCATCGGGACAACGCTCACTCTCTTCAACATCATCTTTAGTCTTTAGATATCATTTGTAGGTGCTTCAAACAGTCAGTATAGATAATATATATTATATTATAATATATATATATTCATATATATATAATATTATATATATATTATATATATATATATATAAATATATATAATAGTATTATATAATATATATATATAATAGATATATATATATAATATATATATATGTATATAATAATATATAATATATACTATAATATATATTATATATATATATATAATATATATATATTATATATATATATATATAATTATATATATATATATATATTATATATATATATATATTATATATATATACTATTGGAAAGGGTTTATGGTTCGCTGTTGCAAGAACAACCTCTCATTAGCTGAAGGACTAGATTGATGTTGAAAGAGGAGTGAGCATTGTCGCGATGAATTGACGCGTTTCGTCCCGGCGGGCTGCTTTGGACTCCTCAAAAGGTTGTCGCAGCCCCCTTCCACCAGACGCAAAAGAACTCCCCCCAGTGACAATGTGCCGCGCGAGCACACTTCGCTCTGCGCACCTGGAAGGACGTTGGTCAGCTGGACAGATGAGAGCTGTGCGTCACTCATCCCCCTCCGTAGTAAGCGTCCTTTCACCTACTCCTCTGTCTCTACTCTTACGTGCACGTTGGTCTGGTCCACTGCAGTTTGACAAGTCACTCATCTACATGGCTTTCTACAGCGTCTGATCCGTAACCTCTCCTCATCTCAGCCCTCCGCCTAGAAAGAACTCAATGACATCTTGATCTGTACTGCCACGTGTTCTACCTGCATTGTGGTAAAACAAAACTTCTTCTAACTAACGTACATAGTCTCTTTTTACCACGGCCACAACTTTGAGTATGAAATGGCACCCCGATGTCCTGCGCTCGTGTTTCTTCGTTTGTGCCTACCTCTATTCTGCGGCTCATATGCCTCACTCCTCTGGTTCGTTTCAAACCTGATATAGAAGGAACTGGTAATTGCTTACTGAGCACACATTTCATTAACATAGACATAGATAATTGTGATAATAGAGTATTTGAGCCCTATTGTTATCTGAGAAGTGGCGTTTCGTCACTCTCAGCGAGGCGGACATTGTATCTTCTTCATATGGTGGTCGCAGCTCCACCTGTTTACACACCACTAGACACAATAAAATTAATAATAATATAATATAATAAGGTATAATATAATAGTAAATTTTATAAAATGATTATTATAATTATATATATTATATTAATAGTATTATATATTAAATATTATTATATATAAGTGTATATATATAGTAGTATTTTTATATATTGTGAATATATATAATGATATTAGGTATATATATATGAAACAACAGCCACTTAAACTAATGAAATCTTCAACCAACATATAAATTGTATTTTTTCATTATTATGAATATTGAAATTTATATAAACTCTTAATTGCGTTGATTAAACTACTGTATTTTATTATATTATTTAAAATTATATGATTTAGGCAGACTTAAAAAAGCCATCCAAAAGTTATATTTTGATCTTAAGATTTAGAATAAATTATATTCTCTGTATTTTAAGATTATTAATATTGCATGATATTACTATAAAATATAATATAATAATAATATATATTATATAATATTATAGGTAATAATATACTACATATATTATGCATTAGTATATTAGCTTATTCATTATTAGAGAACACGTTAATTTATAATTATAAGGAATAAAAAGATATTATTATTTTTTAGATATTATATATAATATATTGTGATTATTATATTAAATAACTCCTATAATATATATAATTAGTATATATATATTTTTAAGGTTTTATTATTAATAACTAAATATTATATATATATTATATATACCCTAAAATAATATATTTTCCATTATTTGCTAATATTCAAAAGTTTAAATTTAAGAAAGTTTTTTAGATTTATTATAGATATAATTTATATTAATATTAATATATATATACGTATATATTAATATATTATTATATTATATATGATATATATTATATATTATATATAATATAATCTATATATTATATTATTATTATTACTATGATTATTATATATAAGTGAGTATATAAATAAATATATTTACTTTTCTACTATTTGTATATAGGATAATAAATATATATAATAGTCAATGTTCTAAAGCAACATCATTAACTTATTGATCGCAGCACCTACAGTAAAAATAACACAAATTCCATATTTGGAATCAGCGGAAATCTTTAAGGAGGGGTTTAAGATGTTCTTGGTTTTTATCTTTATATTTTTTTATTTTTCTTTTTATTGGCGGTGCGGATATTATAACCAACGAGCCATAATATTGTCTTTAAATCAATGATCTGGATAATATTTTATCATCTAAAAAACTAAAATGAAGTAGCAGGCAATGCTCAGCCTCACGACTGAAAACCGTATTGATAATGTGAAGCCTAACATTCTTCAGTTACAATAAGTATTTCTCTTATACTAATATATTCTAGATCCCTCTATTGCTATTAGTATTTGATTCTATATATTTTCGCTTTTATATGAAGAAAAAAAATATTCAAAAAGGAAAATCCGAGTTTAAAAAGTTTAGAGATGATTAAAAATTTAGAGGTGTTTAAAAAGATTTTAGAATTGGAAAGTATGGTTAGAGGTAAAAAAAATTTTTTTTTCTGTGTAATTTATTATTATGGAAAATATAAGTAATTATTATTTTTTTATTTTTTAACTAAAGGAATACCATGGGGTAAACCGCAAAAGATGGGCATGATGCGGGGTCTCTCGGCCTCCCTCGGTGACGACGGGTGCGGAACTTTCGTCCCCCCTCTTGTCCCCCTTGTCGCCTCCGCACGAGCCCCCTAATTGAAAATAATAAATCTAAAATTTTCGATAAACCGCACAAAAAACAAAAAAAAACAAAAAAAAAAAAAAAGAAAATTTAAAAAACCCCTCCTTAAGAATTATCCGCTGATTCCAAATATATTAATTTGTGTTACTGTAGGTGCTGCCTTTTTCGAGTTACATGATGTCAGCTTTAGACACTCTTACCATATATATATATATATATTATATATATATATATAGTATATACTATATAGTATATATATATATATATATATATATGGTATTATATATTATAATATAAAATATATATATAATTATATATATTATATATTATATAATCAATATATATATATAGTACTATATAATATATATATAAAACTGCTACGTGAACTGCTACCAATTCCTAGTGTAAATCTATTCAATGAATGAAGTAGTTCTTAAAAATAGAGAATAGCCTCTGCCAGGTCCTCCTTCATTTTTCCTCTTAGTCTGATTTTTATAATGCTAGAGCAGAAAAAGGCCGGTTCAAACCGCTTAACTTGGTTGGAAGGTAGATCAGTAAACAGGCAATTCAACACTTCTTGTTACAAGGTCTGGGATGCTTATCGGATGGAATCTTCTTAATTTAGAAAAAGCTTCTAAGTATATCAATTTTTTTCAACTTCTTTCAGAGCAGCTAAGATTAAATTTTTTTAAAAGTTATGAACATTGTTGTTACAAAGGATGAGGAAGAACCTTGACCTTTTTTCTTGAACCAGTCGGAAGTTTTCGACTAAACTCTTCAATATCAGGAAGCTTTTCATACTCATCTTCTGAGCTTTCTGAAAAAATGAATTGAGAAGGTAGTAATGGAGAAAGTTGTAGTTTCATCACTTACAATATGTTCAGTTGTATTCTTTTCTTCTTGAGCTTCTTGCAACCTTTTGATCCAAATGGTCACGTTGCAAGGGGCTTGCATTTAGCTTTTTGTTGCTTGATCTTATTTTAAGCATTAACCCTGTAGATAAAACTAATATAAAACCAGCAAGTAGTAGAATTACCATTATCAAGAGAGAAAATTTCTCTTCGTACTTGGAGTTTTTTATTTCTTTCAGCACTTAAATATAGGCATGGTATAAGGTGAAGGTTAATTCATTAGAACATTAGCAAATGAAACATAATAGGTGGCAGAGTTAAAAAAAACTTGCAATTTGATAATTGCATTTTTGATGTGAAGTCTTCAATGAGTGAACTTGAATGAGAAGCGAGTGAAGTCACTCACATGAGTCACAATTCATAACTTTGTCCGCTCAAAATTTGAGACGTCTCCAAAAACTTCTTAAGCTATTTTGATAAGTTTACGACTCCTGGACCTCTGAAAGTTTACGACTTCCGACTCCGACTTTCCGACTTCTCGGACTCCCACCCTCTGTGAAGAGAATGTTCTCGACTCCGACTAAAACCCTTTCAAAATTGCCGGACCGTCCGAACTCCCGACTCCACTCTCTTTCAAAACACCAGGACTCCGCGACTCGACTGCCGACTAAGAAACAACAACCCTGGGGGAATAAAAGATTTTTTAGATGTTTGGGGAAAATGTTGAATTTAATTCGCTTCAGCCGGAGTCAGAGGGCCCAACACTAGAACCTAAAAAAAACGGGTGCGGGCGTTGATGCGATAAAATCAGCTTGGAATTCTTTTAAATAGTTATCCTTTAAAAATTTATTTTCTTTATTAAAATCGACGTTTCGAGAAAAATGGTGCTAAAGCGAAAATGTTTCTTAGCAGGAAAATTAATAATTTGGGGAATTTACCGATTTCGTCAAAATTTTCGATCCCTATTTGATTCCGGTTTGCTAAATTTGCCACGGCCTTGGATTCCTGTTTAGATTCTACATTCCAGAGTTTAACAGACCAATGACAGGCGTAGAGTTTAACAAACCGTCATAGAATTTAACAGACAAACACAAACTCGTAAAATTTAACAAACCCAAACAACAGTCAGAGTTTATCAAACACAAACAAGTCATAGAGTTTAAAAGAAACAAACAACAGCCAGAGTTTATCAAACACAAACAAGTCATGGGGTTTAAAAGACAAACAAACAACTGTCAGAGTTTAATTAACAGAGAAACACGAGCAACAGTCATAGGGTTTAACAAACAAACAACAGTTAGAGTTAACACAAACAAGTCACAAAGTATAATAGACAAATACAAACAACATTTATAGAGTTTAACAGACAAACAATACTCATAGAGTTAACAGAAAACAGTCAGAGTTTAACAGACAGTCAGCAGTCATATAGTTTAAAAGACAAACAAGCAACAGTCATATAGTTTAACACACAAACAACAATCAAAGTTTAACAGACAAACACAAACAAGTCATAAAGTTTAACAGACACAAGCAACAGTCATATAGTTAAACAGACACAGACAACAGTCATAGAGTTTAACAGACACAAACAACAGTCATAGAGATTTTATACACAAAGTTATATTGATCTCATAAATTTAATTTGGGGTATCAAATATTTAAAGTTTTAAATAAATCAAAGCGCAGTGTTATATAGCA
>JABUQX010025237.1:27500-30214 GCA_015478945.1 Trachelipus rathkii | reverse complement strand
TTCTATGATTAGGAAATAAATTAAAAGATGACTTCAATATTTTTAATTTAATTTAAAAAACAACAATTTCCTAAGTTTTCGTGAACTAAGCTAACCTAACCTAACCAAATCTAACCTAACCTAACCTAACCTAGCTGAAGCTAACCTAACCTAAAAAAAAAATCCATTTCGCCCCTAGAACATCTATTTACGTATCATAGGGTCTACCTGTGAAATTTTTTTTGAAATCTGACGTCCCGTTCCGCGTCGGCGTTAAGTAAGTTTGTCATATATATATATATATATATATATATATATATATATATATATATATATATATATATATATATATATATATATATATATATATATATATATATATATATATATATATATATAAAGAAATATATATATATATATATATATATATATATATTATAAAGTAACTTAACTTTAAGAACATAGATTTTATATTTTACTCAAGAAAAACAATAATTCAATAACTAAATACTTACAAAAAAGCAGGAGGTTCTACCGATCGAAATGACATCAGATCAGCGGCCACCCATTCCACAATAGCTTGATCAATTGATTTTTTCCTTATGGAATTCATCACTGTTTTTTTCACTTTTGAATCAGAATTGGTTTTAAAATAAGATCCCACACTAGAACGTTCATTTTCAATTTTAATTTTCTTTTCTAATTCGTTGTAAAGTGGTATATGATTTCGTCTTAAATGCCTTCTTAAATTGAAAGGCTTTTTATTGATTTTAGAAAAACACAAACGGCATTTTCTTTTATCTGATTTCCCAGTTTTCTCATAGCAGTCGACAAAAGTTTTCCATTTGTAATGTTCTGGCTGCAAAGTATTTTGTGATGTTTCCTGAACAGACGTCCCACTCCATGAGGTTGAAGGTACTTCCATAGTGGATGGTACTTCGTCCAAGTCTGAGGCACTTGAAGACGTCATTTTATTTATTACCTTTACGTTTGATTATTTTGATAAGCTATATTTTTAATCAACGTAGTTTTTTTCTTAAAAAGTTAAAATAAATATCAGAGATATTTAGTTTTATATATATATATATATATATATATATATATATATATATATATATATATATAGTCTTTTATATTTATATAATAAAAAATATAAATATATATATATATATATATATATATATATATATATATATATATATATATATATATATATATATTTACGATTTTTAATATAAATTTTTAAAATTGAATCTGAAAGGCCCAGCACCGCGCACCGCACCGCACCAAAAGCCTCGCACCGCGCACCGCACCGCACCAAAAGCTTCGCACCGCGCACCGCACCGCACCAGTAACTAAAAAAATTCTCGCACCGCGCACCGCACCGCACCGACATTTACAGCTCGCGCACCGCGCACCGCACCGCACCGCACCGGTGCGTTTGCCAACCCTAAACAATACCTATAAATCATTTCAGTTTTCTTTAATGTTACAAAAATGTTAAACATTCTTTCAACGTTTTATTTCTTTATTTCTTTTTAAATTGTGATTAAATACAATTAAATTTCAGTTATTACAAAATGAAATAAAGTAACATTTAAATATTAAACTCTTATCGTCCATTCATTATATATATATATATATATATATATATATATATATATATATATATATATATATATATATATATATATATATATATATATATATATATATATATATATATATATATATATATATATATATATATAT
Source organism: Trachelipus rathkii (assembly GCA_015478945.1). Taxonomy (NCBI): domain Eukaryota; kingdom Metazoa; phylum Arthropoda; class Malacostraca; order Isopoda; family Trachelipodidae; genus Trachelipus; species Trachelipus rathkii. Next base: position 28,483 of record JABUQX010025237.1, on the reverse strand, counting down.
ATAAAACTTTCTCTCTCTCTCTCTCTCTCCTCTCTCTGTAATAATAATAATAATAATAATAATAATAATAATAATAATAATAATAATAATAATAATAATAATGTTAGAAAAAGTTCGATTTTCAAATTAATTGAAATTAAATTTTTATATATTTCAACCTTTAAAATTCTCTTTATTATCTAAAGTTTTATATATATATATATATATATATATATATATATATATATATATATATATATATATATATATATATAATATATATATATATATATATATATATATATATATATATATTTTTATATATATTTATATATATTATATATATATATATATATATATATATATATATATATATATATATATACATATATATATACACACATATATATATAAATATATATATATATATATATATATATATATTTATATATATAGATATATATATATATATATATATATATATATATATATATATATAGAGTCGATCCAGTTACTATGTGATGGGAATTTTAATTTGATGAGGAAAAGCAACACCAGAGCCCTCCACATAAATATTAACAAATATTAAAGTTATAAATTCTATATTGAACATTATTATTAGATACAAAAATAAATTTACGTTTAACGTTACAAATAATTATGATAAAAACATCTTACATATTTACAAAAATGAATTAAGATTAGAAACAGGACGTCGCTCCGTAAACAAAAATAACCATGAAATTGAAATCAAATTAAAAGTACAAATTTAACTTAAGTCTATTTTTAACAGGGTAACTAAATCAAAGATAATTTTCAGAGTTAAAAACATCATCAAAATACTCTGGTAAACAAAACAAAAAACTCACCATTTAGAGTTACAAATTTAAGATCTATTGAACGTATATGCGAGAAGGGCGCTACTCCATGTCAGGGTTAACACAACTGTAGTTTAAAAGGACCGGAATCGCTATTGAGGGAAGGTTTGGTGTTGTGGATGTATA
>JABUQX010025237.1:10000-20000 GCA_015478945.1 Trachelipus rathkii | reverse complement strand
ATGACACTTACACTCACCATAGACACTTACACTTACATTTACACTTATACACATGTATAAACACACGACCAACCCTTTGGTCTTCCATGGATCAATTTTAGCCCATCCTAATTTTAGGCACTTAAACATTTTTATTAAAAACATATACTCTACAGACCTTAAAGCAAATCAGTAAATCAATAGAGGTGTTAACTAACACCTAGGGGATTAGTATGCTTTTGTTTACTGTTTTACTGCTTTAACTCATGTTTTACTGTTTTAACTTATATATTTGTTTCTTACTGCTTTAACTCACATATTTATTAACATTACAGCCCTAAAGCAGTAAAATCAGTAAATCAAACCACTGTTACCTAACACCTAGGGGGATTAGTATGCTTTTGTTTTATTGTTTACTGTTTTAACTCATGTTTTACTGCTTTAACTCATGTTTTACTGCTTTTAACTCATATGTTTTACTGCTTTAACCCACATATTTATTAATAATTTACTGATTTAAAAGCAGTAAATCAGTAAATCAGACTGTGTTACCTAACACCTAAGGGGGATTAGTATGCTTTGTTTACTGTTTACTGCTTTAACTCATGTTTTACTGCTTTAACTTTCTGCTTTACTGCTTTAACTTTCTGCTTTACTGCTTTAACTTTCTGCTTTACTGTTTTAACTTTCTGCTTTACTGCTTTAACTCATATATTTTATTAACATTATGTTTTTTATTTTGTTTTAATACTTTTTATTTATTTTTATTATTATTTTTATTTATTTTTATTATTATTTTATTATTTTTATTATTTTATTTTTATTATACTTTAGTGTTATTTACTTCATGCCTATTGTTATTATTATTTAGAACACACACACACACACACACACACACATCACACACATACACTCACACATATACACACTATTCACTATGACACTTATATACACACATTCACTATGACACTTACATTTACCCATAGACACTTACATTTACACTTATACACATGCGGTCACACACACATTCACTATGATACTTATACACACATTCACTATGACACTTACATTTGTCCATAGACACTTACATTTACACTTACACTCACACACAGATTTACTTACACTCACACAGATTTACTTACACTCACACAGATTTACTTACACTCACACACAGATTTACTTACACACAGATTTACTTACACTCAACACACAGATTCACACACACACACACACACACACACACCCACGCACACTCACTTACACATATATATAACGTATAATTTATTAAAACATTTTATGTTTTAATTAAACACGTACATTTATATTACTCATTCAAATATAACTAAAATTATTTCAAAGTTTCTTAAAATCTATAATAAATCAATCATTATCTTTGAGCAAAGAATTTATTATTAACTGTTAATACTTTTTGTTTATAATTTTATAACTATCAAGTTTTAAAATAACTTTTACTAAAATTTTATGAAATTTTATTAAAAACATATATTTTACGTACCTTAAAGCAATAAATCAGTAAATCAGTAAGGCCCGCCCCTAGCACCACCAAGCTATGCCACGTTTTGTTCTATTGACTTACTGCTTTACATCATCTTTAGCCATGTAATAAGCATAAAATAACAAAATAAGTTCTTCTCTGCTAACATAACATGTATTTTATTAAAATCATTCTAAGTTTTTATTTAAAAATAACAATTATTCACTTACATTTATATTATTCACTCGATGTTAACTAAAAATATTTCAAAGTTTTTTTTTTTAAATAACTGGCTTTTTATTTTTATTATTATTATCTATGTACATTGACAACCCATCACGAGAAAACACAACATCCCGCACTCTTACAGATACGAAACTATCCTCTGTAAAATGTGTTGAAAAAACTACCTTAGGTCTAAATTTAGGATAATCCTTTTGTAACCCGAGGCGATTTAAGCCTAATTCCAGGTCATATATTTCAAACTGACCTTTTCTGTAAAATGTGGTGCAATAACTACGTTAGCCCTAAATTTAGGCATAAGCCTCTTTGTAGACGGGCTAATTTAATCCTAATACCAGGTCAAAAGGTAATTTCGTATAGACAAGAATCATCGTTATTATTTTTTATAAATATATTTCAAACCGAAACATGCTGATCGGAAAGATCCTTTTCTTTTGCTATAGTAAAAAGGAAAATGTTTTCCTTATTTGTGCATTCAGTTGGACTAATCCTATTCTATATGACCTCAAAGTGTGATTGGTCGAGAATTATTTATCGTCTTTTGAAAATTAACTTGGTTCTTTAAACTTGTATTTGAGCAGGTGTGTGTTTTATTATCTTTTAGACCCAAACTCATTTTAAAATCATAGTCATTTTAGCTGTTAAGCGGTGCACAAGTTATCTGATTTGTATTAAAAGTGTTTTATTTTTACTAAGTGTATATCATATTTATAATAAATACTTACATTGAGGAATAATTATTAATTTCATTAGAATAGATAATAATTAATTCACTAGTTCATAAACACCAGGGCTCAGCATGAGTCCCACCCGCAAAGGCAGCCAACCCCGCACCCGTAGGCGTCCTGCCGCGTCCCCGCCCGCCGCGTGCGCCCGCGTTGACATTCGGCGTTCCTCGCTCGCAGCGTGCCCGCAGGCTAACATTTCGCGTTGAATGAAATATATATATATATTATTATTGTTATATATATATAGTTATATATATATTATATATAGTTAGAGATATTAATATTAATATTGTTATTGTTATATATATAATATTATATATATATATATATATATATATATATATTTATATATATATATATATTATATATATATATATTATATTATTATATATATATATATATATATATATATATATATATATATTATATAAATATATTATTATTTATTATATATATATATTATATATATAAATATATATATATATATATATATATATATATATATACAGATCTATATATATATATATATATATATATATATATATATATATATATATATATATATATATATATATATATATATATATATTGATAATTAATCTGCAATTGACGCAGGTCTATATTTAAAGATATTGTTTATCCCCTGGAGGCGACACAAATTAAATGATTTATCAAGATATAATACTTTTATTTATACACTAGCACTGTTATATATGAATACAGAGATATATTTTTCCAATTAATAAGCTTGAATTTTTAGTTGTAAGAGTTCGAGCTTTCGTTCCCGTGGCGGGCAACATCGTCAGGAACTGGTGAGCGGAATGAAATATTGCTGTGATTACAACTCTGTATTCTGGCAACCTGGTAAAATTGAGAGGAACAGAGTAATTATTTAGATGAGTTGGAGGTAATTTTTAAGTTTGTAAGATTTGTTTAAATATGAATTAGTAATGTCGTCTATGTATGGAACTCCAGCTAAAGTATTATAATTTTGGGTGTTTTTTATCAAAAAGGACTCAATGGTTTTTCGTATTGTGGTGTTTTGTATGGGAATTATGAGTTTAGAGGATGTAATGTTGATTAAGTGATTTTGTTTTCTCCTATGTATCGTTAATGAGGAAGAAAGTGTATCATCATTTAAATCTTGTTTATGTTGAGTGGTACGTAATGCAAAATTGTTAGTCTCACCAAAATAGTGTTTATTGCAATTGAGGCATGGAATTTTGTAAATACCGGAATTTTGAGTGGGATATAAATCTTTAGGTTTGAGTGCGTGTTTGAGAGTTATAAGGTTAGATTTAGTAGTTTGTATGGAATTAGGTATATATTTTTTAAGTAATTGTGTGTTTACGTTGGGTATGGGTAATATATTAATGTAACTTTTTAAATTTGTATTTGGATTTAGATGTTTGTTTTTGGCAAGTTTGAATGCTTTGTAAATTATAGGTTGAGGATAATTTAGTTTTTTGAACGTATTTATGATTTTGTTTTTTTCTGTTTCTAAGTATATGGTGTCGCATATTCTGAGAGCTCTTAAAAATAAATTGGAAAGGGTGGCAATTTTGGTGGATGTTTCGTGATCTGAGTACCAATGTATGTATGAATCTGAAGCTGTTGGTTTTCTATGTATTTGGTAAGTGGGAAAGTTGTTTTGGGACCAGGATATGAGAATGTCAAGAAATGAAATTATGTTATTGTTAGAAATTTCGACAGTGAACTTGATATCATTATGTATATTGTTAATAAAATTTAAAATATGATTTGTATTATTTTCATTCGGTATTAAGGCAAAAACGTCGTCTACGTATCTGAGCCATATGATTGAATCGAAAAGGGGGTTGGGGAAAATGATGTATTGTTCTATTAGCTCCATGTATATGTTACTTAATGTGGGGGAGAGGGGGGATCCCATGCTAAGACCTTTTATCTGTTTATAATATTTATTTTGTGATTTGAAATAAGCATGTTCTAAAATTAATAATATAAGAGACTTGATGATGGGAAATGGTAATGTGAAAGATATATTATGTGTAGTGACATGGTTTTCTAGGAGTTGTATTGTGTCATTTATGGGGACATTGGTGAATAGGGAAATGGCATCAAAACTGACGATGTTGTAGTTGGAAAAAATTATGGAGTTTGTTTTTTGAATGAAATGTTGAGAGTTTTTAATATGTGAGGTGGAAATATGTCCTATGAGGGAGTTAAGTTCTTTGGAGAGCCATTTTGCTAATTTGTAGGTGATGCAATTTATATTAGATATGATGGGGCGAAGTGGGAGGTTTTCTTTATGAATTTTCGGGATAGCGTAAAATTTAGACAAAGTGGGAAGATATGATTTAAACAAGGTCTCGAGTTCTGTGTTGTTGGGTAGGATTTTTGTGAGGGATTTGTTGAAAGACGCCTGTGAATTTTTTAAGGGATCAGTACGTATTTCGGTGTATGTTGTGGTGTCATTGAGTAATTGAGTTATTTTGTTATTGTAATCGGTGGTATTCATTATGACTATTTTATTTCCTTTATCTGATCTTGAAATGGTAATGTGGTTATTGTTACGTAATTTGGACAGAGCTGTATGAAAACGGCGAGGGTAACGGATTTTATTTTGGGCAGTTGATTGAAGTTGTAGAAGAATGCCAAAAAGTATATCGGGATTAATTTTTTCATCTTTGTTTCTTGTTTTCCAGTAGTTGAAGTTGTTCAGTAACGGAATCCAGGGTTCATTGTTGTTGATGGCGAAATTTAAACCATAACCTAATAATGTAGATTCAGTGTGGGAAAGGTTGTAGTCGGATAGGTTAACTAGGTTATCTGCATTCGAGTTTTTTGTCCAGTTACTATTCTTGAATAGGTTGTCTAGTTTATTTTTATGATGAATATCTCGGAGTTTAGTTTTCTTATCAGTTATTTTGTGAGCGTAATCAATTAATTCGGTGAATAGGTTAAGGTCTAGTTGTTGATTGTAAAAAATCTGTTGGAAGTTTTTGAAGTTATGGTAATTTATACGGTATTTGGTTTTGATTTCTTCTTTTATTCCTTTTATTTGATTTTTGAGTATGTCTTGATAGATGGTTGGAAATGGGGCGTGCTTGTCGACGTAGATGAATGCAGGGATGTAGCTTTTAGGTATGACACAGTCCGATAGGCAGGATGTGAGAAACTTCAAATTATTTTTTGTAAGGTTTGCCGTTGTAAGAGAGTCGGCGTACTTGTAAAAAGCCTTCTTTATTGGGTAATTGTTTGATAGAAATTCTTTTGCCTCATGGAAATTATCGGGGGGCATATTTATTGATAATTAATCTGCAATTGACGCAGGTCTATATTTAAAGATATTGTTTATCCCCTGGAGGCGAATGTAGATTCAGTGTGGGAAAGGTTGTAGTCGGATAGGTTAACTAGCACTGTTATATATGAATACAGAGATATATTTTTCCAATTAATAAGCTTGAATTTTTAGTTGTAAGAGTTCGAGCTTTCGTTCCCGTGGCGGGCAACATCGTCAGGAACTGGTGAGCGGAATGAAATATTGCTGTGATTACAACTCTGTATTCTGGCAACCTGGTGTAAAATTAGGAGGAACAGAGTAATTATTTAGATGAGTTGGAGGTAATTTTTGAGTTTGTAAGATTTGTTTAAATATGAATTAGTAATGTCGTCTATGTATGGAACTCCAGCTAAAGTATTATAATTTTGGGTGTTTTTTATCAAAAAGGACTCAATGGTTTTTCGTATTGTGGTGTTTTGTATGGGAATTATGAGTTTAGAGGATGTGATGTTGATTAAGTGATTTTGTTTTCTCCTATGTATCGTTAATGAGGAAGAAAGTGTATCATCATTTAAATCTTGTTTATGTTGAGTGGTACGTAATGCAAAATTGTTAGTCTCACCAAAATAGTGTTTATTGCAATTGAGGCATGGAATTTTGTAAATACCGGAATTTTGAGTGGGATATAAATCTTTAGGTTTGAGTGCGTGTTTGAGAGTTATAAGGTTAGATTTAGTAGTTTGTATGGAATTAGGTATATATTTTTTAAGTAATTGTGTGTTTACGTTGGGTATGGGTAATATATTAATGTAACTTTTTAAATTTTAAGAGCTCTCAGAATATGCGACACCATATACTTAGAAACAGAAAAAAACAAAATCATTAATACGTTCAAAAAACTAAATTACCCTCAACCTATAATTTACAAAGCATTCAAACTTGCCAAAAACAAACATCTAAATCCAAATACAAATTTAAAAAGTTACATTAATATATTACCCATACCCAACGTAAACACACAATTACTTAAAAAATATATACCTAATTCCATACAAACTACTAAATCTAACCTTATAACTCTCAAACACGCACTCAAACCTAAAGATTTATATCCCACTCAAAATTCCGGTATTTACAAAATTCCATGCCTCAATTGCAATAAACACTATTTTGGTGAGACTAACAATTTTGCATTACGTACCACTCAACATAAACAAGATTTAAATGATGATACACTTTCTTCCTCATTAACGATACATAGGAGAAAACAAAATCACTTAATCAACATCACATCCTCTAAACTCATAATTCCCATACAAAACACCACAATACGAAAAACCATTGAGTCCTTTTTGATAAAAAACACCCAAAATTATAATACTTTAGCTGGAGTTCCATACATAGACGACATTACTAATTCATATTTAAACAAATCTTACAAACTCAAAAATTACCTCCAACTCATCTAAATAATTACTCTGTTCCTCCTAATTTTACACCAGGTTGCCAGAATACAGAGTTGTAATCACAGCAATATTTCATTCCGCTCACCAGTTCCTGACGATGTTGCCCGCCACGGGAACGAAAGCTCGAACTCTTACAACTAAAAATTCAAGCTTATTAATTGGAAAAATATATCTCTGTATTCATATATAACAGTGCTAGTGTATAAATAAAAGTATTATATCTTGATAAATCATTTAATTTGTGTCGCCTCCAGGGGATAAACAATATCTTTAAATATAGACCTGCGTCAATTGCAGATTAATTATCAATAAATATGCCCCCCGATAATTTCCATGAGGCAAAAGAATTTCTATCAAACAATTATATATTATATATATATATATATATATATCAATATATATATATATATATATAATATATATATTTATATATATATATATATATATATTATATATATATATATATATATATATATAATTAATATATATATATATAATATATAATATATATATATAGTATATACTATATATATATAATATATATATATATATAAATAATATGAATATAATTTATATAATATATATATATATATATATATTATATATATATATATATATATATATTATATATATATATTATATTATAATTAATATAATATATATATATATATATATATAATATATATTATATATATATATATATTATATCATATATTTATATGTACATATATATATATATTAATATTTAGAGGATAATAACTGATATTACCTCTCTTCTTACCTCGTTATCATCTCTATATCTCTCCTCTTCTATCTTCTATCTCTTCACTCTCTCTCTCTCTCTCTCTCATCTCTACTACTTCTCATCTCTATAGTGATTCTATTGCCGCTATAAAAGTTAATGATATAAATATAATTAATGATATTTAAAGAAAATATTAATTACGTGAATTCTCTCACTCTACTCTAGTCATCATACTCTCTACTTACATCGCTATCTCTATTATACTTCTACTCTCACTACTATCTCTCTATTCTCTCCTCTCTCTTACTTATACTCTTACTTACATCTTCCATTACTCTACTCTATTAGTTAATACCTACATCATGACTCAAAGATTCTAAATTAACTTAAGAGTTAGAAATTACATAAAGACGCTGCTATGAGCAAACTATTACTGCCAGAATTATTAGCATCTATCAGGCAGAACAGCCTCTACTTATATGCGTGTCAATTGAAGAAATAATTTCAAATAAGTTGGCAAAATCGGGTTCTGGAACCAAGAGGAGAATGACATTCTTACAGATGACCGTCGATAGCGGCCTGCTGTTCAGACTAAACAAAAATAAGCTGAAAGTATTCAGTTTATTAGACGAAAAGGGAACGTAATTTTTTAATGAGAGAATTATATTTTTTCAGCAAATGTTGTCATCAATGTAGAATAGTTAAAAAACAGCACACTAGCTATTCCTGAACACACACGATTAAAGCTCACATAAATAAGAGTAACAGAATTAATGAATTTCCAGAGGCGTAGAAAGTAATCAATACTTGCACCAGAACATTCAGTCGACTAACGTCAGTAAGTTTACTCTGAGCCTTACTGAGTATATTACATCACAACTACATTTCATAGCGAGTACAGAAAAGCACATACACTAACTTCTTACCAACTCATTACAGCATAGTGAAGTTAGAGCGTATGGTGGCTCGAGATGGAATGAAGGTATAATTACGTTATGTTGGTTCCCATTTCATCAGAGTTTTTACTGTAAAATTTAAGCTGGAAATCAGCCATATTACGCTCCCATCTGAGAATATAAAGATCAGCACTATAGTTACGCCCATCTTATTTAATATATAACAGATCAGGATAAAGAACTTTGATATGAAGTTCTGAGAATTTCTTTGATATTTGTTGAAATTTGGGATATAATAGTTTTGTAGATTATGTATGGACTTGGGAAATGGGTAATTGCAATACTTCCAGTAGTATGTAAGAGAAGGAGATGTTGATACTGCGTTAAAGAAATGATCCTCAAGGTACATCAACGGTGGAGGAGAGTCTATATTAGAGAACTGCGAATGCAAATGATGAATTGTAAATACTTAGTTTAAATAGATGCGAGCGACTTTAGTATGAATTACACATCTCTTATAGGATTAGTTCTAAATTTCTTCTATGATGCCTTTATTGAGAAAAGCAGTTCTGTTATATCCAATGCTCCCACTTAAAACACGAATGATATGATTGACACGCGTATATAAAAGCTTTCTAGTAAAATGTTATTAATAAATGCACTGAATATATAGAATAACGATCTTACGTATAATATTGATAGAATATATTAATGATAACATATATATAAAACTTTATTAAAATCATTCAGCACGAAGTTATTATAGTCATATTTATAACTAATGATTGTAATAAAATATTTATATCTACTCGGCACGAAGCCTTACTAACGAATTAGATTATAATTCAACAACCATATTTCAGTATCGTAATAATATAATATAAATAATATTATAGTAAACAATTATATAAAGAAGTATTGCCCAGAAAGTGTTGTCTATTAAAATTTACTCCGTTAGAAAATCGCTCTACCTACTGCTGCGTTGTTTGGCGCACAATGTGCTAAATGAGCATTCGACCCCAGTTTCCAGAATATAACCGACGCCACTTCGTATTTTCTTCGGATGGGCATATACGTGCATATAAACCTTTATCTATACACCCTGTCCTTTTTAATATTTAATAAATGAATAATATGATTATGATGAGATATAAAATATCAGTAGTATATACCTTATATAATA
>JABUQX010025237.1:5000-7500 GCA_015478945.1 Trachelipus rathkii | reverse complement strand
TTTCATTAAGTGGCTAGCTTACTCTGATAAAAACGTTGGGTTTATTGCTCAAATTGTTCAAATTGCGAATTGTTTTTGGAAACAAAAGAGGAAGGTAAAGGAAAACACCAGGAATTGGGTATTTTTGTCTCGAGACCGTATCAAGCTTAAAGAAAGCCATTGAATCTTTCAAAAAAACACGAGGCAACTAAATATCACAAAGAATCGGTAGAAAAGAGATTTGGTGTGAAGAAAGCAGGTTCAAGGAAAAATAGAGAGCATCGACAAACAGATACAGCCAGAAGAAAAGAGGCCCGAGACAGAGACAGCGGCTAATCCAGTTGTTGAACAATTCGATTCCTGTGGTAAGCAAAAATAGTATCGTTTCGTTGACATCATACTCAGGTGAATCGAAACTCTCGTTGGCATGTTGCGGAAACGATGACCACTTCTTTCGAGGTCTTAAGATATCGTGCTAAGTGCTGGAGACCATGTTCTTTCAGAACATTTAAAAAACTAGTGCAGAAATGCCATGTATTTACCAGTTTCCACAGGTCCAATAATGCTCATTCAATTTGCGCATCTTCATTCAACGTAAAAAATTGATCAAAACATAAATTAAAAGTATTTTTTACTGTCCTAGCGATGAGACAACGATGTGTCCCAGGAAGAACAATTTCGTTGTGGTGAGTTACGTTGGATATTGATACTCTTACAGTCAAAGAAGATTTTTTGTGTTTCGTCTCAGAAATAATTTGACGAATAGTCTTGCAAAATTAAATGAAGAAAAAGTAACTGAACTTGCCTTGAATACAAATAATCAAGAGACAAGGTAGACGGTGCAGCAGCAATGAGTGGCGAGTTCAGCAGTGTTCAGAAAGTAATAAAGGAAAAATGTCACAAAGCTATTTATACTCGCTGCTTTTAGCATTGCTTAAATTTATGCCTTACAGACGCTTCTAAAGTTCAAAATATTCGAAGTGCAATTGGAACAATATCAGATTGTTGTACATTTTTTTTGTAAGTGCTAAGAGGACAAAAGTTCTTTTAAAAAAATAGAAGAGCTTATTCCTAAGAGTAGCAAGAAGAGATTAAAAAAAGTTTGCGAAACTCGCTGGTGCCAACGGCATGAATCGGTTTTATTATTTAAAGAGATGATAAACCCGATAATAGCAGCTTTAGAACAAATAAAATGTGAAGTTGGAGATCAGTCAAAAAAAGCTACCTTAATTCTAAACAATGTTTATAGAGCATCTTTCTGGTTTCCTTTTGTTTAAACAGACTTTAGTTTACATACAATCTTTCAAAAACGATTGCAGACCACATGCTTATTGATTTGATGAGTGCATATAATGAAAGTGAATCTACGTTAAAACTAAACTAAAGCATCAGAGAAATGCCAACATTAGAATTTCAGTAATTTTTGAAGAATGTGCAAGCGCATCTGAATCTGAGCTGGGTATTAAAATTGCTGTACCAAGAATTAACAAATTCCAAAAATACAGACCCAACATTCCTACTTCCGACCCACAGACTTATTATCGCACATCCATTTTTATACCATTTTTGGATGATTAATACAGCATTAGGCAGAGGTTTTAAATATAAAGAAATTATAGTCTCCTTGCAATTTGTGTCATACGAAAGGTGTAAGTGTCATATTGAGAGATAAAAGATTGTGAAACATTTTACAAGGAAGATCTCGAAAGCCCAATTGAGGATTTAGTAAAAGCAGAATGAATTTTTGGAAGTTGAAATGGCGCAAACACAGATCGTCGAAAAAACAGCAATAAAGCAGCTAGTTTCTTTGTTCGCAGTCACAAATTTACAAATTTACATCTTGTTGCAAATTACTGGCAATTTTACCCGTGCTTAATGCTTCATAAAGAAGCTTTTCAACATTAAAGACTTCTGGAAACCAACTTGAGAAATACTATTGGAGATGAAGACTTACTGGACTTGCTCTCCTCTACATACATCGAAATATGACATAAAAAACTGAAGATGTTATCTCTGGATTGCTCCACTCTTATGCCCGGCATTACAGGTTAACATCAGGTAAATGATTTATAATTTATATAAATCTATCCCATTTTTACTAGAAATTTAATATTTGTCCTTCCACTTTATGTATATAATATATATATATATATATATATATATAATATATAATATATTATATATATATATTATATATATATATATATATATATATATATATATATTAATATATTATATAATATATATATATATATATATATATAATAATTATATATATATATATATATATTTATATATATATATAATATGATATAGTAAATATATATATAATATATATTATATATATAATATATATATATATAATATTATATATATATATATATATATAATATATATTATATATATATATTATATATAATATATAATATAAGATATATATATATATATATTATATATAAGAAGATTATTGTCTGGCCCTCCGAAAAAAATCCTGGGCATACGCCACTGTATATATATATAT